>PVJA010001030.1:0-125501 GCA_004027025.1 Myocastor coypus
CTTCTCCTTCTTCTTTTGCTTCTTTTTGCGGGACCAGGGTTCAAACTTAACGACCTTGCATTTGCCAGGCAGGCACTTGTGCCGCGGAGCCACCTTTCTCTGATATTTTAACCAAGTATATCTTCCTGTAGATCAGGAATAAAATTTAAGTGCAAAGGTGTTCGTAGCGGAAACCTGCAGGGTCAGGATGGCGTCCTGCCCTTTGTTGGTGAAACGTGCCGTTGCGGGCGCCCGATCGTTCTTGGGTTGGTGGTGCTGATCTACGGGCAGTTACGTAGGCGCCAGCGGCCCTTGAGCTGTATCACCTTGGGTATGTGGCGGTTCTTTATGAGTTGCCACCGCTCTACAGAAGGCGCCTAGGCTGGGGACACGATGGCCTACCCGTGTACGACAGAGGCTCTGGTCCCCTTTGACTGTATTGCTTAGATTTTTTTTTTTTTTTTAATGGGACCAGGGTTCAAACTCACGACCTTGCACTTGCCAGGCAGGCACTTGTGTTTGTTTTTTTTTTTTTTGAGATGAAGTTTCCCCTTGTGCAGCCCAGTATGGCGCTGAGCTCTGGGCGATCCTCCTGCTTTGGCCTGTCACGTGGTGGGATTATGGTGCGGCCACCACGCCTGGCAAAGGAAGCGGCGGTCGCCGTGACCCAGCTTGTGAGGGAGCAAAACTCGTGTGTGATGAAAATTAACAAAGTTGGCTGCACCTCAAGGGGTGTTGGGACTTACCAGAAGGGCCCAGAGGACTTCTGCTGTGGCCCTAGGGTTCTGTACCAGGCTTGGGCTGTGGCGCTGGTTGCCACCGGCCGGATGGCGCAGGGCGCACTCGTGTTTGCCCTGTGCGAGCATTGCTCCAAAATGATGGCGAAGCATCCCAAGGCAATGTTGATCTTTTTAAAAAAAATTTAAAAGTATTTTTTTAAAGGAGTACAAAATAGTGATAGAAAGCATTAGATGTCTCTGGTACAAAACCTCACCAAAGTAATAGGAATTCAGCATTTGTTCCGCATTTGTAATAGGAATTCAGCAAAGTAATAGGAATTCAGCATGCTATCGTCAAATTAGTTGCTCAGGCTACCAGATACAAACGTGGAACATTTTTTAAAGAAGAAACAAAACAATAAGAAAAAAGTTGTGGGGGCTGGGGAGTTAGCTCAGTAGAATAAGCTCTTGCCTGGCAAATGCAAGGACCTGAGTTCAATCCCCAGTCCCACAAAAGAAAAGAGAGAGAGAGAGAGAGAGAGAGAGAGAGAGAGAGAGAGAGAGAGGAAGAAAGAAAAAAGTAAGAAACTCAAAAGAAGGAAAATGTAAGGAAAGAAGAAATTTAAGCATTCACTGTTCCCTTCAAAAGACCAGCAGAAATCAACAGTCCAATTACCCAAACTACTCTTCACGTAGACTTAAATGCTTCCCTCCTTCTTTCATTTGTCCGTTTCCTCATCCTAGTTTTTCTTCCTATTGAACAAATTCCCTTTCACAGTATCTATTGTACTTTTAGATTCTAAATACTTGTTTTGTTGTTTTTGTCTTTTTGGGACAGGGTCTCACTATGCAGCTCAGGCTGGCCTTGAGCTCACTGTTGTAGCCCAGGCTGGTCTTGAACTCACACCAATCCTCCTGCCTCAGCCTCCCAAGTGCTGGGATTACAGGCATGGGACACCACTCCTGGCCCCTCCAGCACTTTTATTGATTGACTTCTTAATGATAGTCATGCTTTCTGGCCTAAGATAATTTTATTTATTTATTTATTTATTTATTTATTTAAAAGACTAAAAATAGCAGAAACAAAGGTAGAAAAACAGTTATAAGTAAGAGTACATATAGTACAGAATTTCAAAACTAGAAAAATTTAACAATGGTTATGTGTCTTAGTTACTTTTCACTCGTTGCTGGGACAAATACCCAACACTCAAAATGAAGGAAGGAAAGGTTTATTTAGCTCACAGTTACTGGAGGTTTCAGTCCATGTTTGGCTGGCCCAAGGCTGAGTGGAGCAGGGCGGAGAGCATCCAGATCATGGCAGCAGAACGGCAGCAAAATGGTGGCAGAGGCAGCCAACCAACACGGCAACAGAGCAGCAGCACCAGCTAGCTCGAGTCTGTCTCTGTCTCTCTTTATATTACATTCAGGCTCTCCACCTTAGCCCCTGCCTTAGGCTACACCCATAATCCCAGAAGTACTTCAGCCCATAATCCCATCAGTACTGAAACCCATAATCCTGGGGATCACGGATCAAGTCTCAAACTCTAGGCGTCTCCGCCTAACGACTACATGAGGCTTTGGGGGGACAACTAGCCATAAACCATAACATTATGTTACATATTTTCATCATCAGATCAGCTTAGATTGATACAGGTATATAAGATTGATCAAACAATTAAACATTAACACTTTCAATAAACATTAATATTTTTTTAACAATTGACACACTGCATATTGTCCTCACCACAGTTATACAGAGCACAGAGTGTGGGCATGACACACCTTCCAATTGATATTGGTAAGGAAAGAAAAAAAAAATTCTTCTCTTTGAACTAAGAGGAAGCAGAGGCATACACAAGCCAATGTTCCACAATTGCAGTGGGCCACCAGTGAAACTGGCAATCTTGGAGGCTATTGATCCAAGCCTCCTGCAGCTCATCACACCAATCTAGCTCTGCATTTCATGCCTCGTAATTAAGCCTTTCCGCTGGGCGATCAAGGGCAAGTTAAAGCAAGACCTGCATAAGAAAACATTCATCTTTTGTATCTTTTTTTTTTTTTTTTTTTTTTTGAGACAGGGTCTCGCTATGCAGTTCAGGCTGGCCTTGAGCTCACTTTTGTAGCCCAGGCTGGTCTCGAACTCGCACTGATCCTCCTGCCTCAGCCTCCCGAGTGCTGGGATTACAGGTGTGAGCCACCACGCCTGGCTAATTTGCATCTCTTGAATGATCAATGATGCTGAACATTTTTTCATGTATCTACTTGCTATTTGTCTTTATCTGAGAAGTGTATTTTCATCTCAGATGCTCATTTCTGTATTGAGGCTTTGACTTTGGGGGCCCTGATTTTTAAAAATTCTTTTTTTTTTTTGTCTTTTTGAGACAGGGTCTCGCTATGCAGTTGAGGCTGGTCCTGAGCTCACTTTTGTAGCCCAGGCTGGTCTCGAACTCACATTAATCCTCCTGCCTCAGCCTCCCAAGTGCTGGGATTACAGGCGTGAGCCACCACGCCCGGCTACACTAAGGCTTCTTAACAGGCAGTTTAAATCCTTTCACTGCCTTTTTCTTTGTCAACGTTAGTTTGGTTATTTTGCATGTTTTTCTGTTCTCTCGTAAATCTTTGCATTATCTTTATCAATTTCTTTCAGAAACAAAGCAAATAGCATTGCTATATTTTTGATAGGAATTACATTGCACCCACACCTCAAATTGGGAAGAATGCATACTTAATTAAACCCAGTTAAACCCAATTGACTTCTCTCCCTGGCCAACTTGGCGGCTCATCCCTGTTGAGGGCCGTCCACACCTAAGGCAGCAAGATGGTGACTGCAAAGAAGATTAAAAAAATCTCTGGAGTCCATCAGCTCTAGGCTCCAACTTGTTACAAAAACTGGAAAGTACATGCTGGGGTACAAGCAGACTCCAAAGATGATCAGACAGGGTAAAGCAAAATTGATCATCCTTGCTAACAACTGCCCAGCCTTGAGGAAATCTGAAATAGAGTACTGTGCCATGTTGGCCAAAACTGGTGTCCAACACTACAGTGGCATTAATATTGAACTGGGCATAGCATGTGGAAAATACTACAGAGTATGTATGCACACTGGCAGTTATTGATCCAGGTGATTCTGATATCATTGGAAGCATGCTGTAACAGATTGGTGAAAAATAAACTAAGCAGAATTTTTCACTAATAAAACCTGCCAGAGGTTAAAAAAAAACAAAACAAAACAAAACAAAAAAACGCAGTTGACATTTGGTCCTAGATGTTTTGAGTTCATCCTTGTATTTTTGTACTTTTTTTTTTCCTCTTTGTGTTTCAGTTTGGGTACTATAATTTGGTCTGTTTCTAAGTTCATTGCTTATTTCTGTCAAATATACCTGATGAAATCTTCAATTTATTTATTTATTTATTTTTTTATTTTTTTGCTTTTTGAGACAGGGTCTCACTATGCAGTTCAGGCTGGCCTTAAGCTCACTTTTGTAGCCCAGGCTGGTCTCGAACTCACATCGATCCTCCTGCCTCAGCCTCCCGAGTGCTGGGATTACAGGCGTGCGCCACCACGCCCGGCTGAAATCTTCAATTTATGATATTGTACTCCCCACTTCCATTTTGGCAGATGTTTACTGGGTATAGAATCCAGGGCCTTCAGCCTTAGGCTATCCATTTTTATTTTTATTTTTTGAAACAGTCTTGCTAAGTTGCCCAGGCTGGTGTGGGATTTGGGATCCTCCTCCCTCAACCTCTTTGAGTTCTGGGATTACAGCCATGTATCACCACAGTTGGTTTGTATTTTTCATTTCTAACATTTTTCTGTGATCTCTTTTTATGGCTTAATGCCTATGATGAATTTTTTTATTTCATTATGCACATGCCTGTCTTCTAATTTTTTAAATAAAGTCTGATAATTTCAACATGTAGCCCATTTCTGATGACTATGTTAATTTCATCTCTTGACTATTTACTATTCCCTATGTTTTAAAACTTTGATTCAATGAACATTTGTATGAAAACACTTAAGTCTGAAGTAAATATTACTTAGCTTCATAAAGTAGTCATCATGGTTTGGGAGATAGCTCAGTGGTCTAAGTGCCTGCCTGGCAAACACAAATGCCTGGGTTCAATCCCCAGTACCACATAGAGTGCTGGTCACCAGAATTTCACCTGGTAGCACACACCTGTAATCCCAGCACTAGGGAGGCTGAGATAGAACTATGAATCTGAGCTGCATAGTGAAACCCTGTACCAAATAAATAAATAAGTAAAAAAATATTTAAAAAAGCAGCCCTCATTTCTTGTGTCATTTTGATAGTATGTGGGGCTGAGTCAATAGGGTTTGTAGTTGATCTAATTCTGTGCTCTTGTAGCATTCATTCATTCATTAAGACTGTATTATAATGAACGTAGTTAAGGCTGGGCTTGAACCACTGTGTATCCTAGTTTGGGATTCCAAGTGTGTACCCAGCTGCATTATAACTTTTTCATTTTTAGTACATGGTCTGCAGGGTCTCACTCCACAGATCGAGAAACAGGTGATCCACCTGTTTTCAGCCTCCCAAGTGCTGGGATTACAGGCATGTGTCACCACGCCCACTAATAATCACCCTCTCAGCATACCCTAGGGGTGGGGCTGGCACTCCGGGGATTGAACCCCAGTATTTGTGCTTGCCTAAGCAGTTGCTTTAGTCTATTAACCTATCCGGCCCACCTTACAACTATAAATTAAGGGAGGTTGAAGAACCAGAGTAAGACTTTTGAGGAGCTTAATTTCTGAGTTGACAGTTGTCAGTTTCTTGGTCACTTTTAGGTTTTCTTTGCTCTGCAGTCTTGCCCAGGCTTTTGTGACTTTCTATAGTGATATCCTTCCAGTTGCTATAATCCTCAATCTTGGTAGTGCAAGGTCCACGTGTCTGAGCAGAAATTTTTCTCATCCCCACTCCAGTGTTTGGCAGCTAAGTTAGCACTGATATCTTTCTGGATTGATTTTGCTCACCTCTCCTGCTTGTCCTTTTGCTCTCTTCAGAGGGTCTGAATTTTTTTTTTTTTTCTTTTTTGAGTTCCTTGTATATTCTAGATATTAGTCTTCTGTCAGAGGAGAGCTTGTTAATATTCTTTCCCATTTTGTAGTGTTATGGTTTATGTCTAGTTGTCCCCCCAAAGCTTCATGGAGTCATTGGGCGGGGACTTCTAGAGTTTGAGACTTGATCCATGATCCCTGGGATTATAGGTTTTAGTACTGATGGGATCATGGGTGGAAGTACTTCTGGGATTATGGGTGTAGCCTAGGGCGGGAGCTAAGGCGGAGAGCCTGAATGTAATATAAAGAGAGACAGAGAGACAGACTGGAGCTCTAGTTGTTGCTGCTGCTCTGCTGCTGTGTTTGGCTGGCTACCTCTGCCGCCATTTTGTTGCTGTTCCCATTTTGTTGCTGTTCCGCCGCCATGAACTGGGTGCTCTCTGCTCTGTTCCTCTCAGCCTTGGGCCAGCCGAACATGGACTGAAACCTCTACGAACTGTGAGCTAAATAAACCTTTCCTTCCTTCATTTTGAGTGTCGGGTATTTGTCTTGGCAACAATTAAAAAGTAACTAATACATGTAGGTTGTCTCTTCATTCTGTTTTCTTTGTGCAGAAGCTTTTAAATGTGATATAATCTCATTTTTTGGTTCCTGATGTTGTTTCTTGGGCAACTACAATTCTGTCAGGAAATCTTTGCTTATGCCTGTATATTACAGTTTCATCTGTTTAAACTTCCAGCAGATTGTTTGTTTTAGTCTCGGATTTTAGTACGTTTTTGGCCCTTTTGTTAAAGATTAGATGAATGTATCTGAGTTTGTTTCTGCATTCTCTATTCTCTTCTGTTGGTCCACATCCGTTTTTTGTGCCAACACAGCCCCCCCATTAAACCAGTATAGCTTTGTAATAAAACTTGAAATATGATGCTTCTTGTTTCGCTGTTATTGCCCAAGATTAGTTTTGCTCTTCTGGGTCTCTTTTGGTTCCTTATGAATTTTAGCATTATTTTCTGTAGATCTGTAAGGAATGCTGTTGGTATTTTGATTGGGATTGCATTAAATCTGTGTCAGTTGACAGCATAACCATTTTGATAATATTAGGTCTGTTTCTTGGAACAGGCTGTCTTTCCATTTTCTCACATCCTGTTTTTTCACAGTACTATAGATTTCCTTACAGAAGTCTTCTGTTTCTTTGACTAGGTTAATTCCTAAATATTTTATTTTTCTTGAAGCCACAATAAATGGTATTGTTTTCCTTCTTGGAGGGTTCATTAGTTTGTTTTCATTTTTTATTCTACTGTGCTGAATTCTAGGAGTGGAATTTTTTTGTAGGGGGTCATGTCATCTGTGAATAAGAATAGTTTGAGTTCTTTGTTACATATATCCCTTTTATTTCTTCATCTTGTATCATTGGTCTGGCTAAAGTTTCTGTATCAACATAGAGGAGTGGTGATAGCATCTTGTTGGTGATTTTAATATATTGGCAAGTTTGTCATAAATGACTTATCAAATTGAGATAATGTCCTATACCTATTCATTTCAGAGTTTCTATCATGACCAGATGCTAGATTTTTGTCAAAGGCTTTTTCTTCATGTATTGAGATGATGATGATTGTTGTTCTTGCTTCTGTTTATATGATATATTATACTTTTTATTTGTGTATGTTGAATCTGGGATGAAGACTAATTGGTCATGGTGTATATTTTTAATGATTTCAGTATCTCTGAAAATATTTGGATCTATGTTCATGAAAGAGATTGGCTTGCAGTTTTTTCTTGTTGTTTTTATTTTTGTTTTGTTTTGTTTTTTAGTTGAGCCCTTGTATGGTTTTGGAATCAAGATAATGCTGACTTCCAGGAATGAGTTTGATAAAATACTCCTTACCTTTTAATTTCATTATAGTGTTTGAGGATTATAGATCTTCCCTGAAGTTTTTATGAAATTCAGTGGTGAATCTATTGGATTCTGTGTTTCTCTGTGGAGTACTTTTTAGTACTGTATAGTTTGATTAATATGTACCTGATACAATTTTTCATGCTGGTTGATTTTCCAGAGCATTTCTTGGATCTAGTTTTCTAAAGGTTTTCCATTCTTCAAAAATGCTAATTCCTGTCTTCAAGTGGTTAAATGGTCTTATCTTTTAGTCTTAAATTAAGTTATGCACCTTAAATTATTTTAACTCATAGACTCCTAGTTGAGGAAAATTAAATACTGAAATGGAACAAAGACATTCAGGTAGCATGTAATAGTTTGTCATAGGTCAAGACTTAGTAAAGCAAATAGAAAACCTAGGTAATTTATAGAAATTATGTATTTAAAATAGGAAACTGGAAATGATAATTAAAGAAAGTAAAATTGTACGGTGGTGAATATCTTTAAGGAGTAAGTTGAGAGGGTGTGCAACTGATTGCAGGACATTCTTCTTTGTGGACATGGACTAGACAGAACCTTTAGGCTGGAACCTGGGGCTTGAGTGCTCAGTCGGAAGTGTGAGTGACCTGTAAACACAGAAAATCCCCCTTATATACATGCTAAATTCCATTGCCTAACTGGGCAGAAGAGATAAACTACAATCTCAGAAAAGAAGATTGAGATTCCTTCTAGTTCTGTGGCCTTGAGATACAGATTGATGAGGGCAACCTATGAGAAAAGCAGTAGCAGAGAGTTGAGAAGAAATGATGAATACACACTGTTTTTCATCTTATGTACCACTTCCTCTTCTAGTCATTCTCTAGTTTGATGCAGCTTAGAGGCTAAAGAGCTAAATTCAAAGTTCTTTTAAAAGCAAATCAGGAAGAAAGGTTAAAATAAAAACTTTTTATACACAAGGTAGTTAAAGGGTTTGTGCCAATATTGTTTAGATATCATGCCTATATCTTAAACTCTAAAATACTACAACTACAACAATACATGATATATTAATTATTGTAACTCTCCTACTAACATGTTTCAAAGCGTTTTTAAAGCAAAACCGTTCTTACAGTATGTAGCTAATACAAAGATGAGTGTCTGCTCTCCTTTCAAATGAAAACTCTACAGACTTTCTTGATATCAAAACTGCAGCCTAGGGCCCAGCAGGATGGCTCAGTGGTCTAAAGCGCCTGCTTAGGAAAACTTGGGTGGCTGCAGGGACCATGGTTCGATTCCCGGCACCACATGCTGTGCCAGCCCTGCCCTCGGGGCGGACTGAACCGGCCATAAAAATGAGTGAATAAACAAAGGTTCTGAAACAAGAAAAAAAATAAAATAAAATAAAAAATTCTTTAAAAAAAACCCCAAAAAACAAAAAACTGCAGCCTAGCAATATTCTGTGTTTTTAACATTATAGAGCAGTGATGTTGAACTGTTTAGAGATAGATCCCTGGATTGCAGCCCCAAATCCACTTGTTTATTGTAAAGTGCCAGCACTGTAATTAAATCTGAATACTAAAGTGTTAGTTTAGTAAAAACGACTCTTAGATTAAAATCTCTTGTCTTAGAACAGCATGCCATAGGATCACTACCATTATAGAAGAAACAAAAGAACTTATGTATGAGATTGTTATTTTTTTAGTCATTTGTTTATGTGGTACAGGGTCTCGCTACACAGCTCAGATTCATAGTGATCCTCTTGTCTCACCCTTCCCAGCACTGGGATTATCGTTTCATACCACCATGCCCAGTTTCAGTGACTGGCACAGTGTGTCCAGAGTTCTGTGGTTGACATGGAATGTGGTAGCAAGGTTTGAACCCAGATCCTTGCATTTGCCAGGCATAGATCACTAAGCTATCTGCCCAGGCCACACACAAGGTTATTAGTTAAGTGCAGTATGAATAAGGAAGTACCTAAGATAACAACTAAAATGAATGATTGTATAATAAGAGAACAGTGAGAAAAATTAATAAAATATATGTGATACATTCAAAAGGAGAAAAAGAATCAAAACAGACAGCCAAATTAGTAATTATATTAATGAGATGAAGTATACAAAGTAAATGGCAAAAATTATACTAGACAAACGATATTCCATTCCAACTATTTCTTGTAGGAGATGCATTTTAAACCTAGAAACAACGGATTCTGGGTTTAGTTTTCCAAGCCATAAACCAAACCAACCAGACAAACAAAAAATGAAGCCATAGTAAAACAAGAACCTAGAAAAGGTCAGAGAAAAATGGTAGGAAAAGATGTGCCATTGAAATAGTAACTAAAAGAAAGAAGCTGCAGCTACAGTAATTGGGCATAGATTGTAATATAATAAGGAAAAGTAGAAAAAGAAAGTTACTTTTTTTTTTTTTGCGGGACCGGGGTTTGAACTCATGACCTTGCACTTGCCAGGCAGGCACTTGTGCCACAGAGCTATCTCCCTAGCCTCAAAAGTTATGTTTTTATAATATAGATGAATTGATTTCCCAGACTTACAGCAGTCCTAAATCTGTACCCAGTAACATATTTTGAATAATTGTTCAGTTCTTTTTGATTTTGTATTGAAAAGAGACTAATGTGCAGTGACATAGTTGTGAGAGCTTTGAGGATATTTAAAAGTTGGTAGACTAAACAATTATATGGAAAATAATGTATATTAAATTTAACAGACTTGATTGGATTGTCATATGTTAAACATTGAAACAGTTAAATGATGGAATTAACATTATTTTCCCTTATTCATAAAAGTTTTACCAGAATTGGCTATGTGCTAGGTCATAAAGCCTCAGTGATTTCATTGGACTTTAATGATTATGTTCTTTGACTACATTATAATAAATAGAAACTAATGGCAAAAGATAACCAGAAACACGGCCAACTGGTTAGAAATTAAACTGTTTGTACTTTTTATATTATTAAGTTTTGTCATACTGAGTTTTTGACCCAGGGCCTTGCAATAGCTATGTGCCTGAATTAATCACTTTACTGTCACTGGGACTAAATATCCAAAAATATGAAACCTTAAGTTTATTTGACTCATGCTTTCAGTGGATTCGAGGCAGAAATGATATGAGGTTATGGGAGAGAACAGCTGCTGCTCATGCTGTGGTAGGAAGCAGAGAAGGATTAGAGAAAGCCAGCTAGGGTCAAGTATCCATGACTCATGTGATACCTCTAATGACCCGCCTCCAGGTCCCACCTTCTTAACAGTAAGAACAGGGGTGCCTGCCTCTTCAGCCTCCCAGAGTGCTGGAATTACAGGTGTGCACCATTATATATGGAAATAACCTAAGGTCTGAAGAAATTATGATGGAATGTAGATGTTTTGGATTGGTTGAAAATGAAAATGAGAGGCCGGGCGGGATGGCTCAGTGGTCTAAAGCGCCTGCTTGGGAAAGCTTTGGGCGGCTTCAGGGACCGCGGTTCGATCCCCGGCACCACATGCTGCGCCAGCCCTGCCCTTGGGGCGGGCTGAGCCGGCCATAAAAATTAGTGACTAAACAAACAAAAGTTCTGAAACAAGAAAAAAATAAATAAATAAAATAAAAAAATTTAAAAAAAAGAAAATGAAAATGAGCTGCAATAAACTGGAATGCTGATAAAATTTAGTGCTAGGACGAGATGTATAATCTTATGCTTAATAGAATAGCAAAGAGCTAGCACAGGTAGAAAAAGAATAGCAAATTAGACATAACTGCAGTAGAATTAAAAGAAATATGAACAGATAAGAAACAGAAAGTAATTTATGACATCTGTGGAACTCAAAAAGTAGTTTTTAAAAGATTGATGTAATTGTTACTAACTTCATACACCAATTCAAAAGGTCAAGAGAAGGGAAGAGAAAGCGAGTAAGGGAGACAACAAAATTTACAAATATCAGGAGCATAAGGGTACATCTGTACAGGTCCTATAGTCATTAAATAGCCACTGGATGAGGGGGCAGCGAGATAGCTCAGTGGACTAATGTGCCTGCTTAGGTAAGTTTAGGCAAGCACAGGAACCTCGGTTTGGTCCCTGGCACTATACACCACGCCTGCCCTGCCCTGCCCCCATTGTGCACTGAGCTGGCCAGAGTCTGGGCCTGGTGGAACACAACTGTAATCCCAGCCCTAGGGAGGCTGAAAGCAGGAGGATCACCATGAGCCTGAGCTGCGTAGTGAGACCCTGAAATAACCAATACATTAAAAAAAATAAAACTAGGATTTGTGAACAATTTTGTATCAGTAATATGAGTTATAGAGAGTGAAGGAAGAATTGAGAGTAGTTTGGGCTAGATAAATCAGTAGTGGTAGGCATACCCTTTATGGTGCTATTAAGAGTGTGACTATTCTGAGTTAAATTGTGCAAATGTAAAATACTCAGCATATTTTAAGTTTGTGGATGCTGTAGCTCAATATTTAGAGCTATGTACCTCATTGCAATCCTATCTGATAGATTTATTTTCAGGAACAGCTAACCTTGATTGTAGAAGAAGCTCAAATTTAATGTTGGTCCTTTTTAGGTATCCACATTAGCTCTCAAATTATTTGCAGTGTAGTGCATCCTTGTGGTTAAGAACTTGTGTTTTAGCATCATGCTTAACTAGAATCATTGGTGCTATAAATTGTATGACTGTGATGTGTTAGCTGTTAATTGTACTTTGTACTCAGTATATCTGTTTCTTTCCTTGGTCACCTTCTTCAGTGGATTCAGTCTACTTGTATGAAAATTTAAGCACCATAGATCTTAACATCTCTCTTGTAACTTACAGTTACTCTTTTCCTAATTCTTTTCCGTTCTGTTACTACTTACCTGTTAGGTTTTTAAAACTTATTCCAGGCTAGCCTTTTTTTACTTATTGGTCTCATCTAGTTAGAGAAGTCGCATGTGCGTTAAATTTATTTTGACTGAAATGCCACTTAATGTTTCTCTGGTACTTCATATTTTGTTCAATTTTATTTTAATACTTCACATTTTCTTCATCTTTAAATTTTGTCCATCTAATCTTTCCCATAGATATTATTTCTTCAATATACTGTTTTCTGAAGGTTGACCTCTCGTTATTGTTTCGAAATTTCACCTGCCTTCCCAGTATAGTATTCTTCCTACCTTCCTAGTCAAAAGCTCAGTTGACAGGTACAAACACAAAATAGGATTGAGAATAATAAACAGGTAAGTACAGGCTTAATAGATGTGTGAAAAAATGTTTAATGCAAGAAGGACTGAATAAGTAGCAGAGAGCCTAAAGGAAACTCAAACGTTTTATCACCTTGCTTTTACCCATGGTAAAAATAAAGTTTAGCCAAGAAAGATGCGGTAGTGCTAGAGGCCAAGTGAAGTAGCATAACAAGCTGTTTCTTTTTAGTATCCATAATTCTTGTTATATTTTCTCTTAAGTTGTAAGATGTGCATGGTACTTTTCTTCGCTAGTCTTTGACCATCCTGAAAAGAGGAATTTTAAAAGTTACTGTCATTTTTTTTCTGTTTGTTATGGTTTAGCATGAAGCCTTATGTGAATGTATTTTTTTTTAAACCCAGAGCATTTGAATTAAAGAGATATAAGAGTGGGGATGCAGTTTCGCTAGATTAGAAATTAATCTTAGTGTTTAATTTATGAAAACTACTGAGTTCTTTATAAATTTTTGCATTACAAATGATTACATCAAATAAATTTTAACTTAAAATACATTGGAAAAAGTGTGTGTGTGTGTGTGTGTGATATGCTGATCATTACAGTTTAGGATCAAACCAGTGAAAATATGTGCATCTGTTTTTATAAAAGATAAACTTAAAACCAAGATCTTAGCATTAAGTGGTTTTTATATTTTAAGTGTGAAGACTACAGACATCTTTGGTTTTTGAAAATGATGTTCTTTATTAAATATAGCAGATTGAATACATGTATTTTCTGTCCCTGTATATCTTAAGAAAATATGAACAGAAATTTAAAGAACTAAGAGAAAATGAAAAAGAGGTTACCTACATTTTGAAGTACAAATCATAGGAATGTGCCTACTTGCATAACGGTAACTAGAAAAGCTGAAGTCTTAAGTCCTTTATAAGGGACTGAACAGAAAAAGAAGTAGAAATAAATTCTCAGGCTTTAGGATTTGACCAGTACTCAAGGTGGTAGAGAGAGGTAAAAGGTACACATCTACATACAGTATTACAAAATTTTGCTACCACAGATAAGAAAATACTGAAGCTTATATAGAGAGAAAAACCTTAAATCCCACATAAAGGATCTGGAATAAAAGTTACATAGGATTAGAACACCTATAGTGGGAGCTAGGAAACAGAGGGGCAGTACTTCCTAAATTCTGTGTGAACTGATGAAGAATGACTACCAGAAATGAAGTTAGTGGAAAAAAATCAAGCAATATAGCATTTTATATAACTCACTACTTCTGTATAGAAGGTGGTGAGAATGTGGATAGATGAGTCTATATGTGATTGCAAAACACTGAATAGAAAAAACCACAACTTTATAAAAGATTCTGGTGATGGAAGGTGGACAAATAGTAACTGAAATAGTAAAGTGAGCTAATCTTTATTACATAAGATTTAATGACAACACAAGGAAAATAAGTAATTCTAGAAAGTGAAGTTGTCTGAAGACCACTTGACCCATGTTTTCCTGTTTCATAAAGGGAAAAAGTGAGAGAAGAGGGACTGCTCCAGGTTGAAAGAAGATTTAAACATAATGTACAAATGAACTATGTAGATTTTTGTTTTGGATTCTGCCTCAATCTAATTGTATTTTGAGTCAGCTAGGCAAATTTGGAGTACTAAGTGATTCCAGGCTATGAAAGCAATTGGGAAAGATTTCCATATTTTTAAATAGATATATGCCTAAATTCTGTGGAGACAAATGACAGTATCTAAGTTTTTTTTTTTTTTTAAGAAAAATTATGACAGAATCACATTTTAATCATTATAATAAGTGGAAGAAGCAATGTCATTTGAAAAAAGTAAATGGCATTATACATAAAATGATTTCTATGTAGTATTTTAAAAGAGTTCTACATTGTCTCCTATGTCTTTCTCATGACACATTCCACTGAAAAAAACAGATTCAGTGAACCAAGGAAGAGAAAAATATAATAGGAGCTCCAACCCAGAGAGAGGTGAACAAAGGTCCTAGAATGCCTCTGGTCAGAGTATTAGTGGAATTTGAAGTGGGAGGATATAGGACTTTAAGATGAGGTACCATGAATAAGAGTGCCATCTGATTTCTGAAATACTATGTAGGAGTTCTCCAGTATGTGGAAAATTCAATCAAAGGATGCGGAGAGTAAGAAGAATTTGTGATAGGTGTATAGGAAGCTAAGCAAATGAAAAAATGTAACAGTTTTTCTGGAGAATGAAAAATACAAAAAAGAAACATGTTGTATGGTAGTTTACTAATGGTAATAATATGTAGGTAGTTATTTAAATACATTTGGGTAATTATTTGTGATAAGCTGTTAAAGGGTATAAGGAAAATCTCATTTTTCAAATGGAAATCTAGGTAATATAAGTATTTGATGCTTCAGGATTGCCATTATGATCTTCGATAACAAAAATAAAATAAAAGTGAAACTAATTTAAAGAATTTCACATTGAAGGAAGAGGGACTTTGTCACTATTTGTGTTACTACTGAGAGACTATCTTTCATTTTTAAAAAAATTCTTGTAATTTATTTCACATGATACATTTCTCATATATCTTCTGATTTTGCTTTATGATGCTTTAGTTTTGAAAGCTTAAATTGGGGAGAGTGAATATTCTTTTTTTTTTTTTTTAGGGAAGGGTCTAGAGGGTGTTCAGGGTCTCATTACTAGATTGGACTTCTAGTGATCTGCCTGTTTTTACAGCCCCTGAAGAGTTGGGGGTATAGGCACTTTTTGCACCACCACACTCAGTCTCAATTAATATCTCAGCATGCCCTGCTTGGGCCTGCTTGCAGGTGCTTTGATCAGCTGAGCTGTTTGGCCTGCTTTGGAACTTGTATTTTTTAATATAATTTTTTAAGTCTGAAGAACGAACTGAAATTCTAGATATTAGAAAAAATTGCTTCTGTAAAAATACTTTATTGACATTAAGAGTTAAGAATAAAGTAGTAGTGGTAGTGATAAGTTTTCAAACTATTGATAAATTTTTCTTGCAAGGTTATGTTTGCTCAAGACTTTGAATCCTTACATTTTCATGAGTGCAAAAGAGAATGTCAGAAAGTACATGGTGAAAGTAATTTGAATTTCTATTCTGTCTTGTAGCTTGCTCTCTGTAATATATTGACATTATTCTTTGGTTTTAAAGTTAATCTTTGAATTATCTTTTCAATATCTTTTTCTAGGGTAGATTCCCAAGACTTTCTGTAGCGTGGCTTGTTGCCTTTAGTAAGAACATGTCGTCCATCTTGCCATTCACTCCACCAGTGGTGAAGAGACTTCTGGGATGGAAGAAATCAGCTGGCGGGTCTGGAGGAGCAGGCGGAGGAGAGCAGAATGGACAGGAAGAAAAGTGGTGTGAAAAGGCAGTGAAAAGTCTGGTGAAGAAACTAAAGAAAACAGGACGATTAGATGAGCTTGAGAAAGCCATCACTACTCAAAATTGTAATACTAAATGTGTCACCATACCAAGGTAAGTGTTATTTGACTGGAAGTGTGATGGTTTGCTGTTTAAAATTACTTATGGGAACCTAAAGAAAAGTTGTTGAGTTTTCATTACTTTGAAATCACCTGTAAATAGTGGTTATTAAAGTATGACTGCTTTATCTGTCATTAATTGTTTTTGCTAGTTGATTCTTGTTTGTTTTATAATTTTCCTGAGTTTATTCAAGCAAATACAAAATTGTTACAGTTTTTATCTTCATTGTGTACATTTGTGATTTTCTCATTTCTGTGGTAGAATAACATTTGAATGAAGAGTCAGAGCTCTTTCTATTACTGGCAAGTAGTGACTGACAGTTTTTTCTCTTTTGTTCAAAATTTAAGTCAGTAGGAAATTACAAGAGGCTGCTGACTTTTTTGTCAGTGTTACATAGTTCTTGGCTTTGAGTTGCAGTGCTGTTTCCAAGAAAGAACAGTATGTGAGGCAGGTTCTTACATGTATGTAGTAGAATCTGTCTCAAAGACTGACCGTCTTATATTGGAAGGACCTGATGATGAAGAGGTTAAAGTTTTCAGTATAAACTTCATCATTTTTAGATAAGTACTACTATACAAGGTTTTTAAGAAAATAAAGTGGCCATTGGTTTTTATATGTTTCTACAGGGTGTTTTTGAGTGCCAAGAAGAAAGAATTCTGTAAAGTGAATACAAAGTCATATGCCTGGGCTTGCATATAGGATGTAAACCTGTTCTTCTTTCCATTGAGCTTTTATGAACACACTCCTGGTGCATAAGCATGATAGATTCCAGTAACATTAGCCTGTCTACTTACAGATCCTCACAGTAGACTATTTCTTGCCTTATTTGTTAGGCTAGTTACTCACTTCTGTTACACTACTTGTTTCATGTGTATTTTAAAGAAGTCACCTTTGTTTATTCTTCTGTTTTACAAATGCTGTGGAGTCTCTTGCTGTATGTGAGGCTGTTTCTAGATACATGGGAATACTATGATGGTAAACACAAAGGTTCTTGCCTTTCTGAGGAATAGATGTATGTACTAAACAAGTGAACAAATCAATATAGTTTGGGACAGTAATGAGTACGAAAACAACAGATGTGACAGTGTGATAGATTATGTCTAAGGGATGAAAAAGCTGTTAAGGTGCTTGAGGTGAACCCTGAGGATCAAGAGCTTGCTAACGAGGTTTCTAGGCAGCAGACAGATCTTGTGGTATGCCTCTGATGAGAAATAGTTTCTCAGATTAGAATATTTAAAAGAAGGCAGAGTTTAAAACGTAGGAATTTGATCATACAGGGTATTGTAAAGTGCTGTGGGACTTTAAAGAATATTATTGTAAATATAAACCAGGATTTAAAAATGGATTTTTAAAAATTTCTCACGTTTTAATCCATTTTAAAAAGATTTATCAATGTCATTGTGGCTGCTGGACACAGATACTAATAGGGTATATGGTGTGTGGGTGTGACGGAGAGGAAGTGGTAGTGATGGTAGGTTGGATACAAGCCAAAAAGTCATCTTGCCTTCTATAAAAAAGAGTCTACATGATGCAGGATAATAGAGGTGGATGTGGTTGTGCTAGCAACAAAGCGAATGGATTCTGCATGTGTGTTAAAAGAGGAACTGTCATGTCTTGTTTAATTCAATAAAAATACATCAAAGTATATCAACCTTTCATTGTGTGGGTGATAGCGTTTCAGTTGCAATGGCCCGGCTGACAAGATCTTCCTTGCTGGAGTTTGTTCTTGAGTTATTTTATTTCTTTTTCTGTACAGTTGATTTTTTTTTAGTTTTTAAAGACAATAAAATATAGTAAAAATAACCCATTAGAAATGAGACAGAATTTTACTGACCACATGATTCAACATGTAGGTATGTTGCATATTGTCTTCAAATTAGTTTGGATGTAAGCATGTGAAATTGGTTCAAAAATTGCAAAAAAATTAGAAAAATAAAATGAAGCGTTACCTGCTCCTTTCAGTAGATCAGCAGAAACCAGCAGTACAATTATCCAAAATTTTTTTCCTTTTCTCCTTTCCCTCATTCCAGTTGTTATTTTCCTTCAACAATTTATTTCCCTTTTATGGTATCTATTGTACCTTTTGGATTTTATCTACTCTTTCACTTCTTACACTAGGGAGATAATAAATAGATTGTTTACACATCTGGGTCCAATTTATTTCATTTATGAGTATGGTCTCTAGTTGCAGCCATTTACTTGTAAGAAGTCTTGAGTATATATACATATACTTGTAGTAATATATATATATATATATAGATTATATATATATAGATTATATATATATCTACATATATATCTTAGTAGTTGAGTAATACTGCAGTGTAAAAAAAATACTACATTTTTTTTTTTTTTTTTAATCCATTCCCCAGTTGGTGGGCATTTGGATCGTTTCCAAGACTTAGCTATGAAAAAATATGGAATGCTTCGTGAATTTGCGCATCATCCTTGCACAGGGGCCATGCTAATCTTCTCTGTGTCATTCTAGTTTGAGTATGTGCTACTGAAGGGAGTGCTATTTGCTTTCTAATAAGGAAGGGAAACTTTATAACAAAATAAAAATTTCACTAAATGTGCTAGGTGTTGCAAAAGGAGTAGCTTAGGAAACTACATACAGAGAAAGTTTGTGGAAGCTTTCCCTTCAGAGGAATGCTGGTGTCAGGGTTGAGTCTAAAGGTGTAAAGGTGGCATTACTCAGAAGTGTGTTTTTATCAAGAGTGGCACTGTGGAATGAATATTGTGGAGATCAAGAATGACTGACCAAGCATTCCCAGCAAGGAGTTATTTTTAGGGTATAGTGTGAAGGGTGCTTGAGGTGGCAGGATGACTCTGAATGTAGTCAGAAATCAGAGCAGGCTACAGTAGGGAGGTTACTACCATTAACCTGACTGTGACTGGTGTGTGGATTCGCTGAAAGGTTTAGGTCCAGAAGATCCAGCAGTCAGATTAAATTTAAAGTAACAACATCTAACTCCATTGAGGAAGCAAAATAGTGAGGTTGTCACAAGTGGAGTTAGGGAGACCACTTAGTAAGCCATCTCAATGAAGGGAACTCAGTCAGTGGCCAGTGCAGAGATAAAATATGGTGTTATCGAGTTATACTCAGGGGTCATATTGTCTTTGTAGCAACTGGCCCACAGAGGAGCCAGAGGGTAGGGCTCTTTCAAGGAGAGGCAGCTCTTACTGGGCAGCCTGGTGATTACAAGTAAGTCCATGTGGGTTTATACTGTGAAGGTCAATTTAGTCCCTTTTTAAAATTTTTTATACTTTTTTAAAAAAATTAATTAATTATTTTTTCTTGTTTCAGAACTTTTGTTTGTTTACTTATTTTTATAGCCGGCTCAGCCTGCCCTGAGGGCAGGCTGGCGCAGCATGTGGTGCCAGGGATCCAACCGTGGTCCCTGCAGTATCCTAAGCTTTCCTAAGCAGGCGCTTTAGACTATTGAGCCATCTTGCCGGGCCCTAAATTTTTTATTCTTTATGTAGCATATTCTAGAAGTTCTTCATCCAGAATAGTTTTTCTCTGTATTCTGTTAATTAATGAAGGTAAAATAAGTGATTATTTGCTCATTACCTTGTTTTTCAGCATATGAAGTTCTTCCTTGACATTTACCTCTCTAAGTTGGTGTGTGTTTAATGTAGATTTGCTAGTGGTGATTGTCAGAAACTTAGCTTTTTAGCTTTTAACTATAGTTCTGTGCCGTGTGTGTTCTAGCTTTTTAGGAGAGTAGTTATTTCTTAACTGTCAACTACCCTTAAACAAATTTTAGACACTATTTATGTAAAGTATAAAATATGGGAAAAAAGAAAAAAGAAAAAAAATATGGGAAGTTGAAGGGAAAAAGCTTTGTTATGGGTAAATGCAAACTTTAAAATATTAAAATGGTTTATAAAATAGTCTGAGTGAAGTTCATTTACTTAAAAGTAAACTAGATTTTTTAGACTTAAAAATACAGATAAATTCAGCTGTTTGTGAGAAACAAATTTCTGAATTAAGAAAAAAGCAAATGTTTTAGTTATAATATTTGCATTGTTGACTTTTAGCAGCTTCCTTGGATGGTCTCCCTCACTACTATTGAAGTAGGATTAACAAGGTCCTGCAGACTTGAACCTCTTAGTGGTATATATGTACAACTGTCCCATGCTGCCTGATGGAACAGTTATGCATTAGAGCTGCCTGGCAGTGAGACGCACAAATTATGGCTTCATCATGAACTTGTTAAAGTTAGAAACAGTCCTGGCTTTATATCCCTCCTGGTTCCCTCATCTAATTACATTTGCCACATCTGAATGTTGGGAAGCTTGCAGTTAGAGATCTGTATCATTCCTGCTTTCTTCCTACCATTGTGCATGGTTACACAAAATAATTCAGAGATGGAATTTGACCTGGTAAGTAAGCTACAATTGGCTAAGTAACATTAAGTTCCCTAAAACTTTTCAGTCTCACAGTTTTTAAGATTGAGGGAGATAGTCATATAGTAAGAATGGCAGTTGATGTCTAGTAAAGAATTAGATGTGAGAAACCAAAATGAGGGCTGGTGAAATAGCTTAGCAGATAGCTCAGCAGACTAAGCTCCTGCTTAGGCAAACTCAGTGGCTAGGGTTCAATCCCCAGTACTGAACGCTGTACCAGCCCCACCCCTAGGTATGCTGAGACTCAGTGTAGTGGCAAATGCCTGTAATTTCAGTGCTGAGGAGATTTAAAACAGGAGGATCTCTATGGGTCTGAGCTGTGTAGCAAGAATACATAAATTAAAAAAAAGAAAAAAATAGCCTTCAGTACATGTTAGTTTATATCAAAATAAAATCCAAACTTGGGGGCAATGGTGTTCTGTAAGTTGAAACAAATTACTTTAGTGTTTACATTGGCAATTTTGTAACTATCGTACGTAAATGTGTAGGAAAGAAATTCGTTGTATTTACAAGTTATAAGAGCTTCTCTTGGGTGCTGATTTCATTACATAATTGGTTGAGCTTATCTTTTATCCTAAGGAAGCAATTAGGAACACCATCAAAGATTTCTGGTGTCTTTCATCTTTGTCTATAATAACAAAGAACCAATCCTGGTCCTTAGTTTACTTAATCTTATGTTAAGAAAACATTTTAAACTCAGAACACAGCTGAAAAAGTAAAAGAAAAATTTCTGCACATCTTATGAACATAGATGCAAAAGTTATAAAAATTTGCAACTATGGTAAAGAAGTATTTTTCTTTTGGTACTAGAAATCAAACTCAGGACTTTGCACTAGCCACATAAGCACTTGTGCCGCTGAGCTCTATCTACCCAGCCCCAAGTTGGATTATTTTAAAAAAGAAAAAAAAAAAAAACAAGGAAACATTACAAGGTAAAGTTTATGGCAGGCATCTGAGGATGATTCAGCTGCAGAAAATCTATAAAGCAATATAACCACATATTCATATTTAAGGAACATTTAATTATCTGAATGAATTTGGAAAATGCTTTATTAGATTCAGTATTTATTTTAACAAATAGGGAATTTTCTTAGTTTACATAAAGTATGCATCAAAAAGTGGTATTAATCATGAAACTTGGAGAGAAATAGGATATGATAAATTGTTAAGTGCTTATCTGTTGGGAACCTGAAAAAAGAAAAGAAATATCGTGTACTTTTTTCCTATTGTGTTAAACATACAAGTATGTTTATTTTAATAGCCAGCATAATTAAATAGGAAATTTTTTTGGCAATTTTAAAGTTTTGAGACAGTCTTGCTGGATTACCTATGGTGGCCTTGAACTCACAGCTGGTATTATAGGTATATGACAACATGCATGGTGTGGATTTAATTCCTATCTGTGTCTGTTAATACTGTTTGCTTTTTGTATTCTTAAAATTTTTTCTTTCAAGGGCAAGTCTAGTCTTTCTTTACTTTTTTTAAAGAATTACTTAAAAACATTAAACAGTATTTATATTTTCAACAATATTGAAAATGAACCACAAATTAGACAGTGGAAAAATGCATCATGTCTTCCTACCCCTCTTCTTTTGTTGCCCAGTTCACCACCTCAGTGATAGTTTTGTTACTGGTATGTCATTTGTGTCCTTCCAGGGTAATATGTTTCTTTTTAGCATTGTCATTGAATTTTAGAGATTTTGTTTTTCGTATTCTAGCTGTAATTAAAGTAACTATGCAGAATGCCAACTTTTATTTGTTTATTATTTCATATTTTGTGCTCCTTTACTTGTCTAAAATAGGAAGAGCCTAAGAGAAGTCTTTGAACTGAAACTGTAGTATCCAGTTTTTCTTAAATTAGGACCTTTACATTGTTTCAGGAAGAGTTAATTCTCTCTTCCCTTGTATCCATGGGGAAATGTGTTGGGGGGTTTCTATATATGAAGCACTGTGATGGAGGAAACTCTTAAGTTAGAAATTTGAAGACTAGTTTTGATTTAGCTTCCTCAGTACAAATGAGTCACATCTAGGGATGTGACTATACTTCTTTCTATTACTTCATGTGTAAATAATGATGTTGCTATGCAAGCATAACTTCTATGTTCATTGAAATAATGTAGGCAACATTTGTAAACTATTAAAGCGCTGTAATTATGAATATAATTTATATGAAATATACATATTTACACATTTTTCTTCTCATATGTTACAAGAAGAGGAACATTAAATTGTATGGTACCTTTCTTAGGAAAAGTTTCTGCTGGGCAACATTGTATTACACATAGTTTTGTTTATTCATCTGTATAACATTCATTTGTAAAGTCAGAGCGGTGAAACTTTCATAAATACAAATTAGAACTTTGAGGTTCTAAGTAACATGCATTTTAATCCACCTGAGTATTTGATTTATTTTCTCTTGGCCAAGTTTATTAGTTGTGAAAGAACTTCAGGTAAAATGAAGCAGATTTTGAAAAGCACCTTGAGAGATGCTTAACCTTTATCTGGTACTTAAGTTTACTGTTAGAAGGTGTTTTGAGGGAGTTCTCCAGGACTGGTATTTGAAGCCCACCATTCTCTGTGTAACTGTAACCTTAATCCTACTTTAGTTGCTTTTCTCCTTGCTGAGACAAAATAGTCAATGCCCATAAGTTAAAGAGTGAAAGTTTATTTAGCTTGTATTTGAGCTTATAGTTAATAGAGGTTTTAATCCATGATCAGCTGGCTCTAAGGCAGGATGGCACATGGCAGAGGAGCAACTAGTTCTTCACAGCTGCGGAAAACAGAAAAATCTAAAACAAGCCTATGTCTTATAATCTAAAACAAGCCTATGTCTTGTAGTCTTCCTGCCCTAAGGCAAGTGTTAACACACCATTAATTCCAGCATTGAACCATAAATGAATGACAAACTCTAGATTCAGCTACCTCTGAAAAACCTGCCAATCTCCTGTAACTGCATTAGGCTTTGTGGGCACATGGAGATGCAAACTGAAACAGAGGAGACTGATCACCTTGATCTAATCAGAAAATGAACTCATTTACCATTTTAATTTGACTTAGGCTTGCACTAGTTTATATCTCTCTGCCAACAGGGGTCTCCTGGGATTTTCAAATGTGGCACACTGTCACCCAATTCTCAAACATTCTGGGAAATTCATTTCTAATCTGTAGTAGGTTAAGTTTGTCTTTTAGCTTCATTTTTAAAACCGATGCCTATCTTGAAGGAGATGGATATGATCATTGAAGATATCTTCCCCAGAGCAACCCCAGCCCGTTAACTGTGGCTACATCCTACAGATGACCCAAAGGAAGGAAGTAGCAAGTAGTTGTCAGTGCACCTAAAAAATGCTACTTTTTTTTTCAGTTTTATTTCATCTGGATCTCATTATCTCGGTAACACTCCACCAAGTTTTTGTTTTGTTTTGTTTTTAATATTTATTCCTTCATTTGTTGGAATAAGAAGGTTGACCTCCTATGACTTGCTTATATCTTACACTGAAGTACTAGAATATTAGTACGGGAAGTCTCCTAGTATTTATCCAGAGCGAAAATCTGAGAGCAACAGGTTGTATGTGACATGTTTTCATAATTGAGATGCTGTGTCATTCCTGTAAGACCAGCAAAAAGGATTTCTTGAAATAAGCATTGCTGTACTTAAATCTATTAAATCACATAGGCTATATAGATAAGCATTCCGGAGAAGAATCCCAGATTGAGAACTCCTTGGCGAGAGTAGTACATATGATTTTACTTTCCCTTCCCTTCACCCAAATTGAAGATCTTCAGATCTTAGTTTGATGTTTCTACTAGGACTTGAGAAACACATAGACTGACACCAGACTTCTATCCACAGAACCTAAAAAGGAAGAGGCCACCAGGAGGTGCTCCCATAGCATTAAAGAAATGACACAGTGGAAATGGCTTGCCTTTTTAAAGTGCAATGGGTCAAAGATGTATGAATTAGTGCTGGAGAGATAGCTCAGTAATCTAAGCGCCTGCCTGGCAAGCACAAGGACTGGAATTCAGTCCCTGGTACCGCATGCCACATTGCCTCCTAATCCCAAGTGTGCCATGCAGGTTACTGAAACTGGTGTGGTGGGGCATGCCTGTAATCCCACAACTGGGGAGGCTGAGACAGGAAGATCACTGTAAGTCCAAGTTGTGTAGCCAAACCCTGTACCAAATATATAAAAAATAAAAAATAGATAAATGGCACAAAATTAAAAATTTATGTAGGGGCCTGGTGGGATGGCTCAGTGGTCTAAAGCACCTGCTTGGGACAGCTTGGGCGGCTTCAGTGACCGCGGTTCGATCCCCAGCACCACATGCTGCGCCAGCCCTGCCCTTGGGGCAGGCTGAGCCGGCCATAAAAATGAGTGAATAAACAAAGGTTCTGAAACAAGAGAAAAATAAAATGTAAAAAAAAAAAAAAAAAAAAAAAAAAAAAAAAAAAAAAAAAAAAAAAGACAAAAAAATATTTAAAAAAAAAAATTATGTAATTGACTCTGCTTCGCGGGACCCTCCCGAAGCCTGACACCCTGAGGAGCCTGAAGCCTGCCTGAGAAAGAGCCTGGTGACAACTCCAGGACGACCCCTGGTGGTAGTGGCATTTACAGAGGAAGAAGTATTGAACTCAGGTCTTTGCGCTTGACAGAAAGGCACTTATGCCACTGAGCTATCTCCCTGGCCATGTTTTCTTATTTTTCTTCTCTTTAAAATAAACTGAATCGAGGATTCGCCAGGTAGTTGAGTTGGTTAAGCATATGGTTCGGTTGCACTGCGGTTTGATCCCCACTCCCACATGGAGCATGAGATGTGCCCTTAAGGCAACTTCAGCTAGACACATACACACACACACACACACAGAAAGAGACAGAGAGATAGACAGAGACAACTGAAATCCTTCTACAACTATTTGCTTTTTTTTAAAATGAGTATATGTTTACAAGAGATTATAAGCCCCACTGCCTTGGGAGTTAGAATTTCAACAAATTCAAATTATCAAGCATTTGAAAGGAAAATAGATCCTTTCTGTAGCTGATGCTATCATTGCCTTTGGATGTTAACGTTTCTGGAATGCTCAGGGACTTTTAAACCCTATTGCTCATCATCTTCAATGCTCTTCTGACCACTTCAGCCCTGGGATTGCCAGGGACCTGGATGTACTGGAGCACGTGTACCCAGGTGTATGTGTACCCTTCTGATTGATGCCACTTCTGCTTAGAACTCCATTCTGGTGTCAAATGTTGACAGAATGAGGACTGACTTTATACTTGAACTCACTGCTACACAGGGCAAGGCACTGGCTTTATACTATTGCTCATGGAAGCCCATTTGTGTTGAAAGGTGGAAGGCTCACAGCACAGTGGTTCATGGGACGTGTTCATGAAATCTCATCTGAACTTCCATGGCCATAAAATATTCCTGATATCTTTTCCATTACTTCTGTTATTCACTGGATTAGACTCTCTCATTGCTTGTATTGTGATATATAATAGTAAATTGTGGAGAAACACAAAGCATACATAAGATTCCAAAGTCTCAGTACTGTTTAAAACATAACCCTGGGAGCATGGGAAATACTAAAGGTAAAGTGATAGATACCATTTTTTTTTTTTTTAAGTTATGTAATTATTTGATTTTTTTTTTTTTTTTTTTTTTAGCAGAGATCGAGGAAGTAAGGAGAGGAAATTTTTCAAAAAGGACTACTGGAATAGTTAGATATGCAAATGAAAACATGAGCCTTATTCCACCTTATACCACTCTAAACAGTTAATTCCAGATTAATCATAGTTTACATTCAGAGGCTACATTGTAAAGTTTTTATAACTAAATGTAGGGAAACATGTTTGTAGTTTGGGAGTACAGCTTTTGTTTTAAAGCAGTGGTTCTCAACCTTTTTAATGCTGTGACCCCACTGTACAGTTCCTCATGTTGCGGTGACCCCAAACCAAAAAATAATTTTGGTGGCTACGTCAAAACTATAATTTTGGTACAGTTATGATTCGGAATGGCTTTAGGCGACCCCTATATTTTGGTTGTTCGACCCCGCCTGGGTTGTGACCCACAGGTTGAGAACCACTGTTTTTTAAAGGATTTTGAAAGCAATAACAGAGAAACTTGGTAAGTTAAATGTAATCAGTATTGAAAGTATCTTGTTAATTTGAGAAAAATGAGTTACCAAATCAGAGTAGAAAAAATAGTTGCAAAACAAATTTCCAAAAGAGTTTTATATCTAAAGCTTCTTAGGGATTTCTTTAATTCTGTAGTAAAGCAATAAATGGCCGAATTTTAAAAATTGATGAGTTGAATGCCTTACAAAAGAAAAGATATACAGCGGTCCAGTAAGAAAATGAAAAAGTGTGTTATATCATTAGGAAAATGTAAATTGAAACAAGAAAATACTACTGTGCAAGTCCCAAAGTATAATTTAATAGAGTTACTATGTGAAATGGTGAGGGTGTTGAAAAAGCAGTCTGGAAAGATCTTACTTTGAGATGTTTACTCAGAAATGGAAGCATTTGTATGTCAATGTTCGTGGCAGCTTTGTTCATGGTAGTTATAGCCTGACAACAGGTTTGATGTTTATCGTTCTATAAGGATGACTAAACAAATTGTGACTTCTTCATGTAGCTGACAGCACTGCAGAGGATGAACTACCATC
This sequence comes from Myocastor coypus, assembly GCA_004027025.1. Taxonomy (NCBI): domain Eukaryota; kingdom Metazoa; phylum Chordata; class Mammalia; order Rodentia; family Myocastoridae; genus Myocastor; species Myocastor coypus. Next base: position 27,302 of record PVJA010001030.1, read on the forward strand.
GTATATATTAATATGGATAAATCTCAAAAACCTGCTGAGTCAGACACACAAAAGAAGACATACTGTGTATTACACTTATGTGAAATAAGATACTAATCCTGTGGTGAAGAAAATTCATTGCTTGTTTCTAGGTGTAGAGGATGAACAGCAGACATTGACTAAGAAAAGGGCAGGAGTGATGCTCTTCATAGTTATGAGTTATATAATTTACTAATTTAATAAAACTCATAAAATAGTGCCATTAAGTTTTGCATTTCCACTGTGTAAGTTTTGTCCTTTGTTAGTAATGAGCTGTACTAGGCAGACTGCAGTGTCTAGATTCGGTTTTTTCTTTTCTTTCTTTTTTTTTCTGGTTTTGATTTAAAGAGAGCATAATAATTGATAAGACAATTAGAAATGGTACAGGGGCCCGGCGGGATGGCTCAGTGGTCTAAAGCGCCTGCTTGGGAAAGCTTGGGCGGCTTCAGGGACCGCGGTTTGATCCCTGGCACCACATGCTGCACCAGCCCTGCCCTTGGGGCGGGCTGAGCCAGCCATAAAAATGAGTGAATAAACAAACAAAGGTTCTGAAACAAGAAAAAAAAAAAAAAAAAAAAAAAAAAAAAAAAAAAAAAAAAAAAAAAAAAAAAAAAAAAAAAAAAAAAAAAAAAAAAAAAAAAAAAAAAAAAAGAAAAGAAATGGTACACATTTAGAAGACCAAGATGAGAGGCATTCAACCATAGGTTTTGTGTTATACTTTGCTGTCCTTCATATGGTTGCTCAAATCACTGATATGAGTATACAGACTTAGTCAAGGTGAAAATTGTAACTATTAACTGCCATTTTAAAAAAAATGATGAAAATTATGAGTACAATCATCTCTGCAATCCTGTATATATACTTGCATGCTTTTCTCTCTTGCCTTTTTCCCTATATTTGCTTTTTGCTCATCTTTGTTGTTTAATCCTTAATTTCAGTTTCTTTCCATTTTACTTTATCTATTGTACCTTTCAGATTTTATTTATTCTTTCAGGTTCTTACACTAGGGAGACAATATGATATTTACACATGTGGGTCTGATTTATTTCACTTATGGGTATAGCCATTAGTTGCATCCGTTTTCCTATAAAGGAATCAAGTTTGTCTTGCTTTATAGCTGAGTACTATTCCATTGTATAGAAATACCGCATCTTTTTCATCTAGTATTCAGGTGAAGGGCATTTTGGTTGTTTCCAAGATTGGCTATAACAAATTGTGCTGCTATAAACTTGGGTGCATATACATCACTATTTTATGGTGCTTTCAGTTCTTTTGGAAAAATACCCACAAATGAAATAGCTAGATTGAATGGAATTTCCAGTCCTAGTTTTTGAGGCATCTCCACACTGATTTCCACAGTGGTTGTACCCAGTCTGCATTCCAACCAACAGTGGAGAAAGGTACCTTTTTCCCCACAGCCTCTTTACCGTTTGTTATTGGTTAGTTTCTTTGGGATAGTCGTTCTTTCTAGGGTGAGATGGTATGTCAGTGTTGTTTTAATTTACATTGTTCGAATGGCTAGTGCTGTGAAGCATTTTTTTCATGTAGTTGCCATTTGTATTTCTTCCTCTTGAGAAGTGTGTATTCATCTCATATGCCCATTTTTGGATTGGGTCTTTTAAATTTTGGGGGCCAAATTGTTTTTAGTTCTTTATATAATTTAGATTGTCCTTTATCAGTGATTGTTAGTTATGATTTCCCCCCCAATTTGTGGGTTGTCTTTTCATTTTTGTTGACAAGCAGAAACTTCTCAATAAGGTGAGATCCCAGTTGTTGATTCTTTGCAGTATTTACTCTGCAACTTGGTTTTTGTTCATGAACTGTCTGCCTATGCCTGTGTCTTCAAGATTTCTACCTACTTTCTCTTCCAGGAGATTTAGTATTCTGTTTTAATGTTTAGATCTTTAATCCATTTTGGCTTCAGTGCATGGCATAGACCCAGGTCTAGCTTTTAGTTTTCAACATGTGGACTACCAGCCTTTCCAGTACCATTTGTTAAAGAGGCTTTTTCTTCCAGTGAATATGTTTGGCCCATTGGTCAAAGGTAAGATGGTTAAGTGTGTTTGTAGTTGTATCTTTATCTTCTAATCTGTCCCACTGATCATCGGGTCTTTTTTTTTCTGCCAGTGTCATGTTGATTTAACACAGTAGCTTTGTAGTATAATTTCAAGTGGGGAATTGTAATTCTTCCTGCCTTGGCTTTTTTTTTTTATCCAAGATTGTCTTTGCTATTGCAAGTCTTTTATGGCTCCAAATAAATTTAAAGAAATGTTTTTTGTAGATCTGTGAGGCATATTGATGATATTTTGATAAGGATTGTATTATATCTGCATAACAGTTTTGGGTATGTGGCCATTTTCACAATGTTCTTCCTATCCAGGAGCAAGGAATATCTTTCCATTTTTTGAAACCCTCTGCCATCCCCTTTTTTTTTAAGGGTTGTAATTTTCATTGTATAGATCTTTTACTTCCTTTGTTAGATAATTCCTAAGTGTTTCATTTTTTTGGATGCTATTGTGAAAAAAATATGGACTACTTCATGAATTTGCATATCATCTTTGCACAGGGGCCATGCTAATCTCCTCTGTATCATTCCAATTTCAGTATAGGTGCTAAGTGAGCATCAGTGTCTAGATTTGAAATGTCTATAGTATATAAAAAGATAGACTGGTGAATAGAGAGAAAGTTTGGGTAAAAATATTGGAGCAGATAAAATGAATATTCATTTTAGAATATAGCTAATGGAAATTGTAAACTGTGCAGTATCGTAGGGTGCTTCTAAGTTTAACATGTTGGAATTTTTTGTGTGATGCCAAAATGGAAATGAGGTACATGTTTATTGAGGTGCCCAAGAAGTTACTTTGAAGTCACAGAACTTTTTCTTGTGCTTAATTCTTACACATTAGCTATACATGAGACTTGGTTTAGACTTTCATAATAGAATCCACTGTTAGCTTTTCCATAGGAATCCTGATTCGTAAGTATTGAAGACATTGGAGTAAAGTTAATCCTGACATGCCTAGACATTGCATGAAATTTTTAGTTACTTATTAGGAAGGTTCAACATTACATTTATTTTTAAAAATTCTCTTTTATGGGCCAAGGAGATAGCTCAGTGGGTCTTTGCTCTTTCTAGGCAGGTTCTTAGACCTTTGAGCTATCTCTCCAGTCCCCGTATGCCGTGCCAGTCCCTGAACCCTGGCACGCCATGCCAACCACTGAAACCAGGCATGGTGGTGCATGCGTGTAATCCCAGCATTGGGGAGGCTGAGACAGGGAGATTGCTATGAGTCCGAGCTGCATAGCGAGACCCTATACCAAATAAATACATAAAAGATTTTTTAAAAATTCACCTTTATGTATGTTCTTAGAAAGTTATATAAGAAGAGTAGCCATGTAGTGAGCTCCACTAAAACTTGGGTCTAGTTGACTTTGACCATGTTAACTCTTTGAGGTTTGATTATTCAACTACTAAGTGCTGGCAAGTGGTATAAATTAGATAACACATGTGAAGCAATTTGAAAAATGCCAGCTACATAGCAAATAATTAAAATAAATACAAGCAACTTTTGAATGTTTTTTTTGCAGTTAATGAAAAGTACTTAATGGTTCATTTGTATCTTTTGCTAATTTATCAAGAACAAAGTTTGTTCTTAAAGACAGGGTTGCTCCAAAGCAACTTTCTTGATGGCAAAAGAAAGGTAAAAAGCTGTGGAGGCAGGAATTTTCTTTTTCCCAATCTTCATTTTCGTCTGTAGTGGTGTACTATACACACACATGCACGCGTGCGCGCACACACATCGAACAGTGTGGAGCTTCTTTTTAAATTTTTTTTTGTATTAAGTTATCATCCTCTGACTCTTGAGTTGTTTAAAATATAAACTTTGTCATTGCTAGCTATATGTAAAGATATTATTCTGTTAAGTAGAAATAACCGTGGATGCATAGTTACAGGTTATTTACCTAGAAGTCCATATAACATGAATATATCTTATGTCTCAGCTGTCTAGAGCTGGAGCTTCAAAAAAATGTTTTTTTCCTTTTGCTGATAGCATTTTACTAATTCAGTAAGGCCTTTAATTTTACTCAGTGGTCAGCATACTTTTTTTTTTTTTAAATCTTTATTTATTTAGTACAGGGTCTTGCTACACAGCTCAGACCTGTAGTGATCCTCCTGTCGTAGCCTCCACAGCGCTGGGATCACAGGCATGCACCACCACATGTGTTTCTGTGACCGGCATGGCATGTGATACTGGGAATCATACTCGGGTCCTTGCTCTTGACAGGTAGGCTTTTAGACCTTCGAGCTATCTCTCCAGTCCCAACATGCTTTAAAGATCAGCCTTGATTCTTGCCTGTTTTGATTTATAAAAGAAACATACTCTTAAGATAAGCTGGTACAGTGATGAAATTTATTGCCTCTTCAGTTGTTTAAATGTAGCAAATCATGACAGGAATAGTAAAACCAATTTATAAATTCATCAAATTCTGTAAAATATGTCTTTTTTCACCTAGAGCCAATATTTTCTTAGACTTATTACTGCTTCTCTTTTATCTCCTAGTTAACAAGTATGTATGTGTAAACGTACACATTAACATAAAAATCAATTGTTACATACATTGTTAGTGAATGGTAGAACCATAGTACATCATGTTAATTTAGATTAGTGTATAAAATATATATGATTGGATATAAATTGTAATTTGTCAAATACATTTAAAATTTTATTTTAGCTTTCAAAGGTTAGTTTATCCTTAGACGAAAGAAAATTAAAGTGTTAATTTTACTGGTGCTTCTTATAAAAATGATTAGAGGGGAAATTTGATTAGGATTGCTTCCAGTTTACTACTGTTTTAGTTAACACAATGATCAACTAGTATTCTTCGTGCCACAAATATAGTTGGCATATTCATATCCTTAGAACTGCTAGCCCCTCGCTCCATGATAACTGGTGATTGAACCCAGGAGTAGTAAGTGCTGTACTGCTGAGCTACATTGCAGCTCTATTTTAATTTTTTTTTTTTTTTTTTTTTTATGTATTTAGTACAGGGTCTACAGGGCCTCACTACACAGATCTGACTCTTAGTGATCCTCTTGTTTTTCAGCCTCCAAAGCACTGGAATTACAGGTGCATGCCACCATGCCCAGTCTCAATTGCCATCTCAGCGTCTGCCTAAGCAGGTGCTTTAATCCACTGAGCTGTCTGGCTATCCGTCATTGCAGCTCTGTTTTGTAGAGGTGGTGGTTATGTTTTTGAGAAAGGGTATTGCTAAGCTGCCCAGGCTGTCCTTGAACTGGAACTCTCTTAGGCTTCTGAGTAGCTGCAATTACAGGTGTGTGTCCATATCCATCTAGTGTCCTGTGATTTTTTTAATAGTTGTCCCATTTCTTTGCCATTTGTAAAAATTTAATTTAGGAAGCAGAGAAGTTACATGACTGATAGGATATAATTTCCCTTTGAGAAGTTGTTTCATACAATAGATCATGGCATCTTGCATGAGAGATAACACGTGTGCTTGCTCATCTGTTTGTTGATGCAAAAACGTTATTATTGATAATTTATGGTCTGTTACATTGTATTTCAACATATTGTATTCTATGTTAATTGTATTAGCAATATGAATATTCGATTAGAATTGGTGAGAATGAATTTCACTTTTTCATGATGATGATTTTTTTTAGTACTTAAGAGTTTTGTTAGTGTCTTGGAGTTAAGTGGTTAAATAGACTTTGAAATATTCAGCTAATATAGTTGAAATACTGTTACTAAAATAATAAAAAACTTTCCTAGCACTGTTAAACAAAAACAAAAAAATTATTCTTTAGACTGTATTGTTGATTTCACATAAGTGCCTTAAGGTTAACATTTTAAGCTATACTCTTCTCTATCTTTAGTACTTGTAAACAACTTGCTGTTGTGCAGGTACATGCTTTTTACACTTGAGTACTGTATGTAGTTTTTGTGGATAGCCCTTAACTATTATTCAAATGTGTAGAAATATAACTTAATATAAATTTTGCTTATCAAAAGACCAATTTATATTCACTTGTTTAGACGACAGAATTCTAGCTAACAGATTTAATGAGTGATTGGCATTATTACTTAGCTTGCAGGTTGCTGTGAGACCTGTAATGTACTTAGTGTTACATTGTACTTAAAATACAGCTAAATTTTGAATACGATTATTAGCTATCACTGATTGTTAGCTGTACATTTTTTCATTTTGATGCCTCTTATAAATAAATTGGAAGGAATTTTTCCTTTTAAGTGTTACACAAATCATTACATAACATCTTAGAGTCATTGGAAGTTACTGAATATTTTAAAGACTTTGTATAAGATAGTTAATGCTTTTTCAAGTTTTTCTACATTAATTTCTTATAATATTTTAGGAATTGGCCACAATGCCAGTTACAACTTAAATTCCTTATTAACAAGCCATAAATCTGATCAATATTTTGTCCCTGTGTTATGATTTAGTGTGACAAGAAATTTTGTAATTCCATTTTTGTGCTATGGAAATACTAATATAATGCTAGATACCTTACTTGTTTGTGGAAATATACAACAACTTCTGGGAAATCAGGATCTTACAGGGAAATAAAATATGAATCAATCTCTCAAGAATCAGTCTCTTAAGATATATATTTAAGGAAGAGTGATAATGAAAACACCCTGAAATAAACCCCCTAAATTCTTAAGAATTTGCTGGTTTGCCAGATCTGCTAAAGAAATAGCAATAAAGTCAAAAGGTAACTAGGAAGAAGTAATTGACGTAAATACATAAGGTAAAAGAACATTGGTAGCAAAGTTAATACTAGATAGTGAGGACACTGTGTTGGGAAAGACTGAACAGTACCCAGGGCTGGCATGTTGTCATCTTCTATAGTAATGTGCAAAGTGAGCTTGACATGACACAAAATAGGAAACAACAATCTGTCCTCCCTCATGCTTAGCACCTTCTTATGTGACATTGACATGCACCTTGTTTATTTTTTTTAGAAGGGTTTTTTTTTTTTTTTTTTTTTTTGAGGGACCGGGGTTTGAACTCATGACCTTGCACTTGCCAGGCAGGCACTTGTGCCACAGAGCTATCTCCCTGGCCCCTAATAGTTTTTAGTTAATTACATTTATTGGTACAATTTAGAAATACACAACCATCATAGTCACTGCAAGGAATTGTACCTGGACATGAGACCACGTGATTATTGTCCCCTGTACCCCTCTTTTCTTTCTTTCTTCCTCTTTCTTTTGGCTGTCTGAGGATGCCCTTAGAGCACACCTGGTGAGGCTTGTAGAGCTGGAGGTTGAACCCAGGTCCCTTGCGCCTGACTGCATTTGCCTGAGCAGACGCTTAAACAACTGTGCTAACCCACACGCCTGCACTTTGTTTAATTATGTGACAGTATTTTCATTTCATTTATTTAATTACAAGCAACAGTTTTAGTAGTAACTGCTGTTCATATGGGGGGATCTTTATGTGTATATGAGTATGTATTTGTTAACCCTTTTGCATTGTCTTTTAATACAGCATAGCATACTGTGTATACTATTCTGTGCTTGTTTTATTTTACTTGATACAGTATTTTACAGACTTATATCAGTTTGCAGAAAGTCTTTGTCAGTGACAAATTATATGATTTTTTATTGATTCTTTTGGTTTTTACTTCTGAGTTCTTTTATAGGTTTTCTGTGCTTTTTCTTTGCTTGTTGAGATTTTCATATGATGAAATACACAAATCATGTTCAGTGTTTGACCAATGTTTGTGCCAGTGTATTTCGGTTACCCAGAAAATTCTTTTATACAACTTACCACCACTGTTTCTGGAGCACACTAGTATTTGGAAGTTTTTTCATTGTCAGTATGTTTTGCCCCTTGTAAATTTCATGGAAGTTTTTTCATTGTCAGTATGTTTTGCCCCTTGTAAATTTCATGTAAACAGATTCATTTAGTGTGTTAAGTCTTTTAATGTTCAGCTTTTCTTCATGAGCAGACCTTTCAGAATTGTTTTAGATTCATACCTAACAAATTCTAAAATACTACTGTTACTATCATATGAAGTATTCTCTGATTTCTTCTGTGATTCATAAATTATTTAGATGAGTATTTTTTACTCTAAAATTCATGAACTTTTTAATGGCACCACCATGTGCTATATATTTTAAATATTTCATATATACTTAATGAGAATACTATAAATATCAGACCAAAGTGGTTGATTAATGCTACATAGCCCAGGGCTGGGGAGATAGCTCAGTAGAATAAGTACTTGCCTGGCAAGTGTAAGGTCCTGAGTTCAATCCCTGGTACCACAATAAAAAAGAAAGTTAATACTACGTAGCCCAGGGAGCAGTGATATAGCTCAGTGGACTAAACACTTGCTTAGGTAAGTGCAGGGGCCAGGGTTTGATCCCTGGCACCATATGTCACACCAGTCGCATCCCCAAGTGCCCTGAGCTGGCTATGGAGTCCTGGTGTGGTGATACATGTGCATGCCTGTAATGCCAGCACTAAGGAGGCAGAAATCACGGGGATCACTATGAGTCCGAGCTGCATAGTGAGACCTTGCACACACCAGAAACGTGTGTGTGTGTGTGTGTGTGTGTGTGTGTGTGTAGTCTTTGATGGCACGTGCATGAGGTGTTATTGCCCAGAGAATTATTTACTGATTTCTTCATAATTTTCTAAATCTTTTTCTTTTCTGCATGTATTTGTACATCCCCACCCCCTTTCCTTTTCATGTTACCAGAAATCAAACACGGGCTCTCACATATACTTGTTGAGTGCTGAGATATATGTCAGCCTTCCTGTATTCTGAAGCTTTCTTTTTCAGTGCATACAGGTTTTTTTAATGCATTATGATGAATTGATCCTTTTATGAAATGTCTTTTTTTATTTTTTTTTTCATGACTTAATACTTTTATTATTTAAATTTAACAATGGTTATATTACATATTTTCATCATGAAATGCTTTTTTACTTCTGGTAATAGGCTCTAAGTCTTATTATTGCAGTATATATCTTTATTAAGCTTAATACTTGCACAGACAGTTTTCATTCTTATGTTCTAGCTTATCTGTGTCTTTTTTGAATTACATTTTGTGGACATTTTACATCTTGCGTTTATTCTGGCAAATCTGTATATTTATTGGAGTATGGAATATATTTATGTTTAGTGTTACTATTGCTATGATTTTATTAAATTTACCACTTTACTCTTTGTTTTCTACTATTGTCTGTATATTGTTTTTGCTTTTATGGCTTTGGGGTTATATTTTTCTAACACTTCATTCTAATTTCCTGTATACCTTTTAGTTGTATCTGTTTGCTTTTTAAAATTCTGGTGACTGCCGGGCGTGGTAGCACATGCCTGTAATCCCAGCACTTGAGAGACTGAGGCAGGAGGATCGGTGTGAGTTCGAGACCAGCCTGGGCTACAAAAGTGAGCACAAGGCCAGTCTGAACTGCATAGTGAGACCCTGTCTCAAAAAAAAAAAAAAAAAAAAAAATTCTGGTGACATCAATGATAGCTTTCTCAATTATGTATCCTTAGTTCTGTAACAGTATTGTAGTTGCTGTTATAGGCTGGGGATACAGCACAGTGGCACAGTACCTGCCTGGAAAGCACAAGATCCTGAGTTCATTTATCAGTACCAAAAAAAAAATAGTGGCTGTTACACCTTTGCTTGCTTATGCTATTTATTGTATCAGTTATGTCTACATATTTTCAGCGTTAGTTTTTGCTATAATTTATTTTTATAGACATTAGAAGAAAAGGTACCAACCATATTTACCTTTGTACTTAACAGTTCTTTTTTTCTTTCATCTTTTATTTCTCATCATCTCAAAGAACTTTCCTTTAGTATGTTTTTTATGTAAAATCTCTTAGTCTATTAGAAACAACTTTGAATATTTAATATTACTTCTCTTACAAAGGATACCTTTATTCCTTACAGAATTCTAGGTTAGGAGGGAGTTTGTTTTCCTTTCATTTCTTTTCTTTTTCTTTCTTTTTTTTTTTTTTTTGTATTTTTAGGAAAGGGTTTATAGGTGTTCAGGGTCTCTGTGAGATTGGACTCATAGTGATCCACTTGTTCACAGTGTTCCAAGAACTGGGATTACAGGCACTTGCACCACCATGCTTAGTCTCAGTTGCAATCTCAGCATGCCCCCGGGGGCTGGCACAGCAGGCCTTGGGAATCCCTAACTGCTGTGCCTATGCCTGCGCCCGCTTGCAGGTGCTTTAATCCACTGAACTATTTGGCTGACCTTTTCTCCCACTCATTTCTGTGAGGATGGTCTTTTTCCTTCTGACTTCATTTTCTGTTGAAGTTGGTACTATTTTTGCCTCTGCATTTCATGGCTTGTTCTGCCCTGGCTATTGCCAAAGATACTCAAAGTAGATATGACTCTAAACGAGTAAAAACAGATTTGATTCAGTAACTACTACAGCAAAGGAAGAGCTGAGCGTAATTCAGACTTACATAGAAATGACTACTAATTAAATGGAGAAAGAAGGAGCAGGAGGTCAGGGCAGAGGCTCAGGCAGTCAGGGATATGAAAATTTACAAAAAGCATTAAAGACTGTTCAGTGATTGGACTTATCTGTGTCTGCAGATGTTTATTAAAAAGTTAGGTTTGTACCCGCAGATTGAAAGACAGGCCTTCCTGATCACAGCATTTTAAAGGAATGATTTTCAGGTCTTAGAGAAAAACTCCAGATTATAGGAAATAAATGTATTTTTCAAAGAGAATAGAAGGATTTGTAGTATAATTGCTCAAAAAAAAAAAAAAAAAGAGGACAGTGGCCTTTTATTAGTTGTTAAGTGAAACAGGTAGTAACTTTTTTAGGCAACCTTCAGGTTTTACAGACAGGAGCCTGTGTGTGTGGCTTGGCCACTGGCTTAAGCTGCTGTAAAGCATGCTACAAGATTTGATCAGACCACAGTAGCAGGGTTTGAGTGGACGCCCATACCTTGATCCTTGGCATTTCTTGAGGCTTCCACAGTTGTTTTACCTTTAGATGTTTCACAGTGATTTATCTGAGTATAATTATTTCTTTTCAATTTGTGACCATCTTGAGTTTATGAAATTTAGTTTTTATTAATTTGAAAAATGTTTAGCTGGTTTTTTTCATCTTGTATTATTTTAAATATAGTTTCAATTCTTTTCCATTTCTGAAAGTGCATGCTACTGAGATTGTTCATTTTATTAATCACTCTTCTATTTTGATTTTCCTGATTTGGTAATTTCTATTTGTCGGTTTTTTGTGGGGAGGGTACCAGGGCTCGAATGCAGAAGCTTGCATTTGCCAGGCATGCACTTAGACTGCTGAGCTTTCTCTCCAGCCCTTTATTAATTTATCTTAAAAATCACTGGCTTGTCTTCAATCACCACATTAATTTGAATTTGAATTCTGTTTTCATGGAGGACTTGAAGCACTCTGCTCCATGCTGTTCTTGACTTCATGGTTTGTGAAGAGAAATCTGCCATTATTCTGATGGGTTTACCTTTAAATGTGATCTGTTTCTTTTCTCTAGCAGCTTTTAGTATATTATTCTTTTGCTGAATTTCTGGGATCTTGACTGTTATATGTCTGGGTGTGTTTTTAGTCAAGTTGATGTTATTTGGAGTTCTGTATGCTTCAGTTACCTGAATGACTGATTATTTTCTCAAATTTGGGAAGTTTTCTGCTATTACTTCTGCCCATATTCTTTTTATATCACTTGAGTCAACTCCTTCTTTCTCATTGATTCCTATTAATCTCACATTGTTCATTTTTGCATCATCTTGCAGATGTTGAATTATTTTTTCCTTCATCATGGTTGTTTTTAAGAGATCCTTTCTTACCTTTTCACTAGCTGCAACGGTGTTTTCAAGATCTGAGATTCTATCTTCACTTTGGTTCATATGGTTTTGCCAGCTTGTGATTGAGATTTTATTTTCTTGTATATCTCTTTGAAACTCTTTCATGCAATCTATTTCTTTTCTGTATTGCTCACTCAGGGATTCTATCATTTTTCCATTCTCTAATTTTTTGTCAGTGTCTTTTTTGGTAGTACGAAAGTCTCTCATTATAGTTATCCTCTCTCTCTCTCTAGTTCAGAGATTATTTCTGCTCTACCTTTCTGTAGTTGTTCCCCTACTTCAGATGCTATTAATTTAGACATGTCTTTTTAGCTGCAGTGGTTATTTCTGCCCTGGTTTCCTCTATACGTTTCTCCAGGCAGGAGTTGTGTGGCGGGCAGGCCCTTGAATTTGAATTCTGTACAATTCCTGTATTTGCATTTTATTGATTTTGATATTTTCCTTTGCTCAGCTGAGATGTTCATTAAGTTAATGAACATATTAATAATACTTTAAAATCCTTGTCTGCTAGCTCATCTGTTGTCTAATCCTACTGATCTGAGTTAGGGTAATGTTTTGTGTCTTCATATTTGGTTATTTTCAATCATATACTAGGTAGTTGAGATGAAACATTGTAGACTCCAAATTCTGTTATCTTCCTTGGAAGAGTTTTATTTTTTGCTCTAGCAGGTAGTTTTGTGTGGCCTCCAAATCCAAACTGCTTTCTACTGTTGGCAACAGCTGAAATCTTAGTTCTTTTAACCTTCCAGTTGTGTTCAGCAGAACCCTACAGTCTATCCATATATAGTTTTAGGGCTCAGTCAAGGATCAGAGCAGGGTTCATACTCACGTTTTAAGTCCCCACACCAAAACTCCTTTACTTGAATTTGTAAGTTTTCTCCTTGAGCTTAGTTACCCTCCTAAACTCAGACTGGAGAGTGCCCTCAGGCACAAAGCCATAGAAAAGCAGCTCTCACACTGTTAAGTTTCCTATTTCACAGGTTGATAACTCCAGTTGTTACCTGTTTCTAGTCTTCCTATACTGTCCAACTAATGTTAATTATATTTGATTTGGAGTTTATTATATATCTAGTCAGAAGTTTATCTAATTGAGCCCACTGTCCCATTATTAGAGGTAGAACCTCTACTCTGTTTTGTACGTTTTCCTAATTGCATGCTTTTTAAATTACTGAGAATCTGTAGTGTATTTCAGAATCTGGTAGAGCAAACCTCTACTTTTTTTTTTCTCAGTTTCCCTCGTTAGCCTTATCTATTTTGGTGTGTTTTACTTAGAGTAATGTGTGTGTGTGTGTGTGTGTGTGTGTGTGTGTGTGTGTATGTGTGTATGTCTGCATGTGTGCATGCACGTGTGTGCGTGTGCATATGTCTTTGAGACTGGGTCTCAGGATAGTATAGGCTGGTCTTGAATTTACTCATATAGCCCAAATTGGTCTCAAATTGGTGGCAGTTTAAGACAGGTTCTCCAGTCACAGCTTCCCAAGTGCTGGGATTACAGGCCTTTGCTACCATACCTGGTTACTTAAAATACTCTTTTCAGGATATAAAGACTGTTATTTTTTATTGAGATTGCATCAAGTATAAACATTTGATAAACTTGCTATTTCTATGATAGTATTTTGTCTAGAGGATGTGTCATTTTCTTTGTTTAGTGTAGTTTGTTTTTTAATGTTAAAATGTTTCCTTGTATAATTTTGATATTCATAATTGCATTTACTTTAGTTTTATATGTTTTATAAATTACATATATTTTATATAATTTATAAGAATTTTTTGTTCTTTTGTATGTATTTAGCACAGGGTCTACAGGGTCTTACTACACAGATAGGACTCCTAGTAATTCTCCTGTTTTCAACCTCCCAAACACTTGGATTACAGGTGTGAGCTACCATGCCTGGTCTCAGTTGCTGCCTCAGTGCTGAGAGTGCGGGGGGTGGAGGCTGGTATGGCACACTGAGGATCGAACCAAGCCACTATACTCTGCTGAAGCAGGCGCTTTAGTCTGCTGAGCTATATAAATACTTTTTCTTCTGAAATAAGCAAAGACTTTAATAACTAGTAGCGCATTTAATATTTTAAAATTTCCAATTTTGTGAGGCAAGTGTTACAGTAAAATAACTGAGATTTAAATATATCTCAAGATAGCACTTAGAAAGTGGCTGAATTGTACTTAAAAGTTCAGTCTGCCTGCTTATAGATTGATTGCATATTCTTTTTTTTTTTTTTTGGTGGGACCAGGGTTCGAACTCACGACCTTGCACTTGCCCAGCAGGCACTTGTGCCTCGGAGCTATCTCCCCAGCCCCTTGATTGCATATTCTTAACTACCATTATTCTTTGGTTTATTTCAGGGCTTCAACAGAGCACAATTTAAACTTCTGCTTTAATTTAGATTGTAATTCTTAATGTTAGTTGACTCCAGAGGACCTCAAATGAAATACTCTTTGCAGTATTATTGCAACAGCCACTGATCTGTACTTTTGTCAATCACTTCCTTAAATTATTTTGAAAAATAAAAGTTATCTTTTTTACACTCAAATTTATAAGATTTTAGAGTTTGGGTAGTTCAGTTGTGATTTAAACTGTATTATGTTATATATTTCCAGTAGATACTTGTATTTAATAATATCTTTTTTTTTTTTTTTTTTTTTTTTTTTTTTTTTTTTTTTTTTTTGTCTTTTTGAGACAGGGTCTCGTTATGCAGTTGAGGCTGGCCTTGAGCTCACTTTGGTAGCCCAGGCTGGTCTCGAACTCGCACCGATCCTCCTGCCTCAGCCTCCCGAGTGCTGGGATTACAGGCGTGCGCCACCACGCCCGGCTAATAATATCTTTAATATCATTGCATGTTTAGGAAAAGGGAAGGTCAAAGTAACCTAGATATCCTGTAATATTTTAGCTTTTTATGACACTTTTATGACTTTCATAAAGTCAAATTTTGTACCCTAAAAAATGCAGAAGGGTCTAAAACTTTCTGAACATGTTTTTGTTGCGGTTTGTTTTTAATCATTATTTACCTTATCCTTTAAGACAAGGCATGACTTTTTCCTGCAGATGGACAAACCAAGGGCCCAGCAAGCAGGATTTGTTGCCCAGGCACAATCAGACTTCCATCATTACCCTTTGCCATGTTGATTGCAGGTAGCTTAGTAGCAGTAAATTCTGAATTTAATCAATTGTTTATTTTCAGAGGTTGTTTTGAACTGTTTTTTCTTTCTGTTTGAAAATTTGATTGTTTATAGTCTGTGAGAAATGGAATTGAATTTTAAAATTAATTACCTTTTGATTAATTTTAGAAGTGTAGCTTGGGACCTGAGAGACCATCAGAAGTTCCATTCCAGAAATTCCCTTTAAACTCTTCCTTCTTTCACAAGCGCTAAAATTACTTTGAAAAGAGTAGTGGCAGGAAGAATAAGGAGATTTGTCTCTATCATCCGTGTTCTAGAAAGAAAATGTCAAAAGAAAAATTTTAAGGTTGTATGCTATTTCAGGATGACTCCAAAATCTTTCTATCCATTATAGGGATAAGAAAACAAGACTGATTTTCAGTGAACCTGATTGTATAAGTATTGCAACAAAGTAACTTTACATCTTAACGTGGATATGTCTATTTTAGTTGGAATTTTCCTATACTAAAGGTACCAATTGAGATGTTTTTAAATTTTTAAAAAACATAAAGCATTTTAGTAAGTCTGATAGTGTAGGTATTAGGTCTTTTGAGTGGAGGAAGTGCAAAGGATATAGATATAATTTCATTAAGTAAGAGATGTTCACACTTTGAAAACATAATCATAACTTATCTGGAGTCACATGTTCCATTTATTGGCTTCCTTCATATAGAAAATATAGCAACTAGCACTAAATGACTGAAAAAGTGTGAAGTAATGTATATTTTCTGGGTGAAGGAAGTATTCTGTACATTCTCCATGTTTTACATCATGGTATTTTGAATAACCATGCTTCCATGTTCACATCAATTTTTTGTTTTTCAATTTATGCACAGCACTTGCTCTGAAATTTGGGGACTGAGTACACCAAATACCATAGATCAGTGGGATACAACAGGCCTTTACAGCTTCTCTGAACAAACCAGGTGAATATTCTGCCCTCTGTCAATCCTAGAGATCCTGGGGGGAGGGGGTTGTTTCGGAACACCTCTACTGGGTTGCTTAATATAATTTTGCCTAGGATGTTTCATTGATGTAAAATAAGGCATAGCATTTAAACTATGTGCTTGCCAGTATTAAAAATATATTAAATGTTTCAACTGATGTTTTGATCAATGCACTCTAGCTTTGAATCTTCTTTAAATTGAATTCCCTAAAGGATAAAAAATTTGATAACTACTCATAGTCCAATTTTAGATTAATCTGTTGGCCTAATTTTTAAGTAAATACATGATCAAGTTTTGCTAAATTTCTTGTTATCTAAGTTTCATGTTTCTATCCTAATACCTAGTTATTTACTGAACTCCAATCACAAATATAGGCTAACTAATTTTTGTTACCTTTTTAAAAAATTCATCTCATTCTCTTTAAGTATATTGGTATTTGTCCATTTCATGCCATCATTTTCATTATCATCTGCATCTATGTGTGAGCGATATAAGTATACCTCAGTTATCAAAACAGTGACAACTAAATAATGAGTTATATTAGTCTGAGTAAGGTACTATCATATCATTGTTGATATTTATCATTCTTCACACTACTTCCTTTGTTTTGGCTGTTAAGTTACCTACAGAATTAAGGCTTTTTGAAACATCTCTAAAAAAGAATTTGATTTATTAAAAATAGATGTTGACAAAAAGTTTACAATTTAAGACCATATGATATCTTTTTAAAAGATGAATTTTCCCTATGTTAGTCTTTCATTGGCATTTGAGTCTTTATGTAACATACTGTTGGGAAACATCTGCTAGTGCTGCTGCTTATTTTATCAGATCTTAAAGAATACACATTTCTTCCTGGTTCTTGCTAAAACTAACTAAATGGCTCATTCCTTCTTTATGCTCTAAGTGTATTACCTTAGTCCACGTGTCTATGCTTATTTTTTTTTAAGTTTACTCCTTTGTTTTGCCCTTGCTTCCCAATAGGTCTCTTGATGGCCGTCTTCAGGTTTCGCATCGAAAAGGATTGCCACATGTTATATATTGTCGGTTATGGCGCTGGCCTGATCTTCACAGTCATCATGAACTCAAGGCAATTGAAAACTGTGAATATGCTTTTAATCTAAAAAAGGATGAAGTATGTGTAAACCCTTATCACTATCAGAGAGTTGAGACACCAGGTAGGACAACTGCGGAATTTTTTTTAGGTTTTAAATTAACAGTGTGTAACATTAAAACTATGCTTGGAATGCTTGTCATTCTGGTCTTTTAGATGTGTGCTGCTTCTAATGTAACTTTAGTTATTGCTATACTCTCAAGTAAATGGTTGTTTTATAAGAAAACAAAAAAGGAAATTAAAAGAGAGTAAGAGACAAGGAAAAATGGCATAGGATTAACTGGCAACGATTTTGTATATGCTTAGTTTTCTAAATTTCTGTGTAAAAATATGTAATTTTATCACATTCTATATGGATTTATTAGAATATCAATGATTGATGGAAACTATCAATTCCAAGTTAAGTCTAAGATGTTTAATATTCAGAAATATAGTGATGTTAAGCTCAAGTACCTATGCATACAGTAATAGTATCACTAAGCTTCTCTTCTGAAGGGTTAAGAACGTAAGTTTGCAGGTCAAAAATTACGAGAAAAAGAAGGGCCACGAGAATGGCCAATATTTTGTCCTTAGCCCTTCAAGGTTAGTGAGAACTCAGGACATAAGAGAACCTGTCCTATAACATCCTATAACTCAATGGTGTCCCAAATTTTCTGTTCAAGGAGATTTGGGAGCCACAGAGGAAAGGGATTGATGATGTATAGTGTGCCTAAAGAGAGTCACCTAGAGAGAAAACATTCTCTCAGGCTTTCACAGAGAGCAAACTGGTCAGGCAATGACTGACTCATCCAGACGTCTGACATGAAATGTCTAAACCTAAATGATATTTAAGTGTTCTTGTGGCTCAGGTAAATTTTAGTGTAAAATTCTAATTATTTTAAATTGGGCATATGTGGCAGTTAAAAATTTTTAACAGTGTTTTTTTAAAAATAAGAAAATGTATATTGGAGAGCGAGATAATATCAGTTTCTTGGGACAGTGTAGTATTTGTCATCCAGGTATGTATCTAGGAAATCTCAGTTTTGCTGACTCTATAGCAAAATCAGCAGAGGAAAAATTCTGTTCTACCTGTTTTCACAAATTTTGTCTTTCTGAATGCATTCAGAATTAAGACGAATGATATTTGTATAAAAACTGCTTAATGGCAAGACTTTTTCTTTAGCTTCGTGCTTGAAATTTATTTTTAACAAACTTTTTTAAAATTTCTTAAATCTGACTTTACAAAGTCAGATTTGACAAATTTTTGACAAAGTCAGATAGGACAAATTTTACAAAGTCAGATTTGACAAATTTTTGACAAAGTCAGATAGGACAAATTTTTCTTCAACTTTTTCATTCGAAGTTTATTAACTTTTGTGGTAATACAAAACAAGATCACATTGTCTCCAAAAGTATAAGAGAAATGCAAACTTGAAAATTTAGATTGTCAACTATGTAAGTTAAAGTCATAAACAGATTAGCAATATCTCTGTCATTAGGATAATACTAAAAGAGGTGGATCTTAACTTTTGAAAACTAAGCTGCTGCCTTTCTTGTAAAAATTTTTTAATAAGGCTTTATACCCCACCATAGCTTTTTGCTCCTTGCCACTAACTGGTCTCTTTTTGACTCTTGTAGTTTTGCCTCCAGTATTAGTGCCACGGCACACTGAGATTCTGACAGAACTACCACCTCTGGATGATTATACCCATTCCATACCAGAAAACACTAATTTCCCAGCGGGAATTGAGCCACAGAGTAATTACATCCCAGGTAGTCTTGTTTTTTGATTCTACTAAACCTTAAAAAATTTTGTGACAAACATTTGAACATGAGTAAATTGTGGTTTCACTTCTTAAAAATGCTCCTTGGATTAGGGTAGAAAAGTTTGTTGTAACAGGTAATTGTTTTATACAGTTTTGTTTGGAGACAAATTTTACAGTATATTACATTCTTCTTTGAACTGACTTTGAGAAGCAGAAGAGATCCTAGTTGTCTTAGTTGCTGAAGCTGAGAAAGATGCAGGATGTAAAGAAAATAAATAGTATAGGAAAAAAGTTTTGTTGTAACAAAAATAACTAAAAATCTACCAAATAGTCATTTTTTCTTAGTGAATTTGATAATGTTTAAGTTAAATGTAACATTTTTAACACTGAACTATAATTCTTAACGTGCAACTGCCTGGCAGCTCTGATTTGAATTCAAATCAGCTGGAATCACTGGTAGTCAGTGCATGACTGTGCCATTGGAGGCTTATACAAATGATTCTAATCACTTTTATCAGTCTTTTTTACTATTAAAGATTAATAAAAAGTCTATAAAAAGTCACTTGAACTTGTTGCCCAAAGGAGCAGTCATGGACACATGACTAATGGTTCAGGTGGTCAGGAACACAGTAGGAATCATACTGTTTTAGTCCTGTACATGGAACAACACTTATATTATCTCTGAGAAATGGAACATTTTCATTTTAGTTCTGTTTCTTATACACCTCAGGAGCTCTTGATGAGAAATGATTTCAGTTTCATGGTTCTTACTTGTGTCACGTGACTCAGCAATATATTGCAGTGTTGTACTTGCCTTTTTACTTTTTACAGTACCTTTTAGGAAAATAGCTTGTATTTTGTTGCTTTGCTTGTGCATTTCATGTTGTATTTTCCCTCACCAGAAACATATTAGGATGAAGATAAAGCTATATGCTGAATTTTTAATGTCTCAGTTCTATCCCTGCCTAATGTTGCTATATTCCATCCTGTTTTATAAATGTACAAGAACTAAGAGTTTTAAGTACATTTATTTAAAAAAATCTTAATTATGAAAACAGTGCTTTTTTATTGCACACAATTTTAAAAATACAAGCAAAAGTTTTGTTTTTTTTTTAAACTTTTATACATAGAAAGTGGCTTCTGATTGTCTTTTAAATTCTTTGACTACTGGTTTATTCTAAAATAGGTTTCAGGGCTGTGGTTTTGGGAGTTTGTTTTTGTTTTTGTAGGAGAGATCAAACTTTTACACTTAGCTACATCCTTGGCCTTTATTTTTTCATTTTGAAGTAAGATCTCCTTAAGTGGCCAGGATGGGCACAAGGTTGTCTCCTACCTCAGGCTCAGCCTCCTAGAGTGCTAGGGTTATAGACAAGCACTATCACTGCTTTTAGGTTCCTGATAGATAACAAACTTTTGAGAAGTTAGAAGAGAAGGTGTATAGAACATGGTGATCTGGATGAGAGTAAACAATGATGTAACAAGGCATTTCCGAAACAAAAAAGAGAATTTTTTTTCATAACCCTGAGAGTTCAGTGAGGTAGTACATATGTATAATCCCATTATTTTGAGAGTCTGAGGTAGGAGGGACATAAAATCAAGCCCAGCTCAGACAAGTTAGCAATTCATTGAAACTCAGCCTAGAAAAAGTAGGGAGTGGGCTAGGGGTGTAGCTGAGTGTCAAGGTCCTTGGTTCAGTATGGGTGACTCTGGGCATGGCTAGGAGTGGTGGGCTGTGTGTGTTAGAGATGAGGCATGAAGGCTTTTTAAGTTTTTGATGTTGGAATTACTATTAGTAAACAACACTAGTAAACTAAGGTATAAGTAAGCTTTATAAGACAGCTGATAATTATTTGTAAGGTTGTTCATAATTTTAGTGCCCTTCATGTGGAAATGTTTGAGCTTATTTGTTCAGTTTTTCATTTCTTCAGTTATTTAGATTTAGAAAGAGAAAATTAGAAGTAAATTACACCTGTGCTTTGCTGCACTATAAGGATTTGTCTAGCTCAAGTAACAGTATATCAGTTTTTTTCTTCTACTTAAAGAGAGATTTAAAAATACCAATAACTTCATGATTTATTTATAGATGAGCAATAGAGAAAAGTAAAGAAACATAATAAGAAAAAGTTGGGTACTTTTGAGCTGGATGTGGTGGTACACACTTTTAATCACAGCACTTTTGAAGACTAAGGCAAGAAGATCTTAAGTTTGAGCCCAGGCCTGGGCAACTTAGTAAGATCCTGTGTCAAAATAAAAAATCAAGCAACTAAAATAAAACAAGTGTGAGGGCCCTGGGTCCTTTGTTTGTGTAGTACCATTTTGTTTTGTTTTGTTTTTTTTTTTTGTCTTTTTGAGACAGGGTCTCGCTATGCAGTTGAGGCTGGCCTTGAGCTCACTTTTGTAGCCCAGGCTGGTCTCGAACTCGCACCGATCCTCCTGCCTCAGCCTCCCGAGTGCTGGGATTACAGGCGTGAGCCACCATGCCCGGCTATAGTACCATTTTGTTAAAAAAAAAAAAAAAAGTGTTGGAAATGACATATTAGACTCCTGTATATTTTTAGGGGGTGTTAATGCCTTTTTTATGTAGTAGTTTATAGACTTGTATTTTCTGCTTCAAACAACTTGGAATTTATAAGTTTGAAATCCCTGGAAAAATAGTTTTGAGGTAGAATTAAGGCTAGCCCAGTTATGAACCATACTACTGTAATTTATCTATAAAACTTAATGTGAAGATATAAGTCAGTGTTACTTTTTATAATCTGAAATCTGTGTGTGTCTGTGTTCTTTACTTTTTTGTCCCCATCCATAATAATTATTAGTTGAAAGAAGAAATTTTTTTAGGATACTAAGGTCTCTGAAGCCTTCTGATTTGAGAAGAAGTAATTTTGAAGTGTGACTCTTGGCCCAGAATATGTAATATGGGAAGAACCAGATAGATAGATATACTGGATTTACAACAGGTAGAATTTAAGAATTTACCTACAGAATTTGGGCCAAAACAGTCCAGTACTTCTTTTTATAGTAATGTTATGCGTATTCTTCTTTGGAGTGATTAATTATACTTGGTAGCTGGAAAAAGAAAATAGTGAGATTATATCACACCTATGTGTCATTTGTTCTAAACTTCTGTAGAAACACCACCACCTGGATATATTAGTGAAGATGGAGAAACAAGTGATCAACAGTTGAACCAAAGTATGGACACAGGTAAAAAAAAAAATCGTATGAAGTTATATAGTGATCATATGTATCGTCAGCCCTCCATATTCACAGGTTCCAGATTCCTGGAGTCAGCCATCCACAGACTGAAAACATTTGAGAGAAAATTTTGTCTGTGTTGAACATGTACAGACTTTTTGTTCCAAAAACAGTACAACACAACAATTACATATATAACATTTACTAAGCAATTTTACATGGGACTTGATTATCTGCAGCTTTTTGAGATCTGAAGAGGGTTCTAAAATCAGTCACCTACAAATACATTGGGGCAGCTATGTCTTTCTTGTGTTGTTTGAAACTCAAGAGTTATGCCACATAAATTTAAAGAAATTAGAAATACACCAAAAAGAATCAATGAATAAAAAATTGATATCCATATGCTTTTATTCCTTAGGAAGTATTCCATACATCTTTGCAAAATTTTAGTTACCCTTTGAATAAATATTTTTTGTGATAAAAGAGTATAGTTAGCCCAGTAATAAAATTTTCAGAGGAATTCAAGGGTGAGGATCAACTTTGTAATGCTCCTTTACCTTAATACATAGTGAATTCTAGATTATAATAATTTTTGCAAAGTACTTTATATGTAACCTAATATGATTAATTTCTGATATTTAGCCCAAACAGTGATAGGCAATAAACTGCAACATATACTAAATATTTCACACACCAAAGCTTTAAGCTAGTGTGATACAGTAAAAATGTGTAACACAGAACTTGTAGGTGTTATCAGGAAAATTGTGTTGATGGTATTGAAACTTTCCAGTTTGATTCATTCCATTGTCTATACCTTAAGACTTGGACATTTTAGTAATGACAACACATTCTACAGTTATAATCCATTCTAAAAATGTTTTTAAGTAGATGAACATTGACAGGGAAAAAGGATTTTAGAATAATTCTGCTGTTTGAATTCTTCTACTTTTTAGATGCTTAGATAGAATAGTTTCTGCTGTAGCTATTCATGTTTATGGCTATTATGAGCAATAGATAATCTGACGATCATTAGAATGTTGTACCTCTTGATGCAAATGATACTTGGATTTCCAAATAAATCATCTTTATACCACTGGATGCTACTAAACACTATTGTTGAATCAGTAGTGTTCTTTGTTCTGTGATGGGTAGTTATTACTGTAATATTTAAAAGTGAATAGCATGAAAAGTAACTGAACATTATAAACCATGATGAAGTAATACTTACACTTACTATGTGTCTGTGTTCAGAAAGGCACAACCAAGCCTTGGTGAAGATGTGGAAAAACTGGAATCCTTTTATATTGCTGGTAGAAATGTAAAATGGCTTAGTCTTTTTGGAAAAGTTTGCTGGTTCTCCAAGTTAATTATGTTGCTATAAAACTCAATAATTTCCCTCCTAGGTCTAGATCCAGGAGAAGTTTAAATAGGTCCAAACAAAAGCTCGCATACAAATATAAATGTAGCCTCTAAGCATTAACCATAGTAGAAACACATGTCCATCAGATGGTTAATGGATACATAAAATGAGATGTGTTTCAGCAGTGAACTTTACCCATGAAAAAGAGTGGTTATACAGCATGAAGTGGGACAACATGGAGGGGCCTTGAAAGGATTATGTCAAATGAAAGAAGCTAGACCCAAAAATGCCAGGGATTCCAATTAATGCACAAACACCTATTTAATAATGTAACTGAAACACAGATGAAACAATAAAATGAATATAACTGCTCCTTATGGTAAGTGAGATAAAATTTTTACATGAACAAGAAGTTCAATAAATTCATGTGAAGTCAGTGTTGGGGCTAGCTTTGAAATCTCACTTAAGTATTTTAATTATGTTTTAGTGGAGTACTGTTACTGACTTTCAGAAAGACACCTTTACAAGTACTTGATATAATGACAATATGAATATCTCATTCATAAAGTGCTTAACTGGCAGTTAAGACATCTTAATTATCACCATCATTTCCTATCAGTGCCATGGCAAGAAAGACACTTCCAGCCCAGCAAGGTGTGATGACACATCTATAATCCCAGTCAGTCAGTAGCTGAGGCCAGATGCCTCAGTTCAAGGCCAGTTTGGGGAAGACCCTATTCCAAAAGAGAAAAAAAAGTCAAAGAAGGAAAAAACAATTTTCATGGATACAGTGTCCCAGTTTAGATTAATTTTACCTGCCCTCTAACTCTGGTGCATGACTTCCATGGAAGAGGACATAATTAAATTCATTTTAAAACCCTGCTGGGACAGTATGAATTATTTTTTAAAGAAGCAACCAGAGGACAAAGTGAGCATAGCAAGAATTGATATCAATTCTCACTTGGCTGTCTTTAAAAAAAAAAAAAAAAAAAAAAATTCTGACTTCCTTCTTCACTTACGAGTTTGTGGCTATCTTCAGAAGTCTAAGTTTGGTAAACTTCTTTGTAGTATTCTATACCCAGTCTTTTTCAAATCTTGATAAATTTTATAAACTTATATATTCAAAAAAGTAAATAGAGAAGTGGATAAATCTTGAGTTGTCAATTCTGTGAATCATGGTTGATCCATTATACACAAAGACATGGACTTAACAGGGTTTTGAAGTTGAGCATAACGGTACACGCTTGTAGTCCTAGTCTACATTCAAGTCCTAACCTTTTGTGCCTCAAGAGGTTACCCAGGAAGTCTTTGCAGACATTTAAGATAAAGCCAATAAGAGTATCATGGGCCCTTAATTCTCCATGTATCTTTATATGGAAAGAAAAGACCCATAGGAAGTTAGAGACATCTCCTGAAGTAAGCAACCAGAAGCCGTTAGTAAAGGATTACTGCAGAAACTAGAAGTTTAAGAGAAAGGCATGAAACAGATGCTTCCTGGAAGCCGTTGACAGAGTTTAGTTCTGCTGATATCTTAGTATCAGACTTTTGACCCCCTCAAATTATGAGAGAATAAGTTTACTGTCCTATGCCACATAATTTTTGATATGCTGTTAAAGCTAGTTCTATGATACTGATGATACAGTCAATAATGGGTTTTGAGAGCACTACTAATAACATACATTTAATTATTTTAAATTAGGTGCAGGTGCTTAATATACCTTTTAAAGCTTTAACAGCAGATAGAGATAAAATTATGATGTTAAATGCACAGATAGCACCTATCTCTTGTGAAACATTTGTTTTTATACCAGACAGGGTTGAAATACCCCACTTAGAAGACTGCTTCTCTAAAAACTACTGGTATCAGGATAGCATGGTCATACTCTGAGCTAGACTGAATTTGAATTGTTCCTCTACAATAAAATAACTAGGTGACCTAGGCACAGCAATTTCTCATCTGTAAAATAGATAAAATAAATACCAAAGATAGTAACAGTTAATGTTTACAAAACAAAAGCATTCTTACTTTATAGTAAGCATGTGGTCTGGCTTTTTGAGTTCCTTATTTCTTGTAGATATTAATCCTCTGAAAGAGTAGCTAGCAAAGATTTTCTCCTGTTCTGTAAGTTGCCTCTTTACTCTGTGCAGAAACCTTTAAAATAGATAAAATCCCATTTGTCAGTTCTTTTTTTTTTTTTTTTTCTGTCTTTTTGAGACAGGGTCTCACTATGCAGTTCAGGCTGGCCTTGAGCTCACTTTTGTAGCCCAGACTGGTCTCGAACTCGCACCAATCCTCCTGCCTCAGCCTCCCGAGTGCTGGGATTACAGGCGTGAGCCACCACGCCCGGCTTTGTCAGTTCTTAATGTTATTTCCTTCCTGTGCTATGCATGTGCCTATGGCTTCAAGTATTTCCCTTGTCTTCTTTTAGCAGTTTTGAAGTTTGAGATCTTATACCTAGGTATTCGATCCATTTTGAATTGATTTTTAATGCAGGGTGAGAGCTAGGGATACAGTTTTCAGTTTTCTTAATGTGGATATCCAGTTTGCCCAAGATCATTTGTTAGATACTTACCTTTCTCCAGTTTTGGACCCTTTTGTTAAAAATCAGATGGCTAGATATACATAGGTTTCTCTGTCTTCTGTTCTGTTACACTGGTCTATAAATCTGTTTTTGTAACAATGCCATGTTTTTATGTTGTTGCTATGGCTTAGCCATGTAAATTGAAATCGGATATTGTAATGCTTTCAGCATTGTTTTTTTGCTTACAGTTGCTTTGGCTATTCTGAATCTTTTGTGTTTCCATATCAATTTTACTATTTTTTTTTCTTAAAAATTACTATTATTTTCTCTAAAGAATGTTCTCCATATTTTCATATGGATACTGGGTCATTAATACCAATTTGTAGATTGTTTTGATAATATGGCCATTTTATCAGTGTATATTCAGATCATTGATACTCTTTAATTCCTCCTGCATTTTTCTTGACCTTGTAATTTAGAAGTTTGACTATTTTATAAAAGTAGTGTGTGGCTTTCCTACATACTTTCTTTCTCATTTAGTTTTATTATGGTTGAAAATGTACCATGTATGATTTCAGTCCTTTGACATGATCTAAAAAATTATTTTTTCAAAAAGTGGTTTGTCTTTGAATGTTTTATACATAGTTGAAAAGAGTTTAGTGTTTTCTGAATATTCTTGAGGTCAGGGTAGTTGATGGTGTGTAAAATCTTTTAATCCTTTCTGATTTTCATATTGTACCTGTCATAAAGAAGAATATCCTTCAATTCTGGGTTTTATTTTCTCTTTCAGCCTTTGCTTTAATATTTTTAATCTCTGTAATTAGATGGAACACAATTGGAATTATCATGTCTTCCTGATGAATTTACCCTAATAAAATCAATTATCATATCTTTTTATCTCAGTGGTTGTGATATACTTTTGTTGCTTTATTTTTAGTTCATTTGTATCTATTTGTAAGATGTGTTTGTTGTGGACAATAGCATTTTATATCTTACTCAACCTTATCAGTCATATATATATATGGTTTTTTTTGTTGTCTTTTTGAGACAGGATCTTGCTATGCAATTCAGGCTGGCCTTGAGCTCACTATTGTAGCCCAGGTTGGTCTCAAATTCATACTGATCCTCCTGCCTTCCAAGTGTTGGGATTATAGGCATGCACCACCACACCCAGCTCAGTCTTTGTTTTTGACTGGAAAATTTTGTGCACTTATATTTAAAATAATTACCATTGTCATAGCATTTAAGTTCCCATTTTGCTATGTTCTGTTTGTTCCATGTGGTTTTTGTTCCTCTATATTTTCCTACTTTGTAGATGGGGCAGATTTTGCTAATTTTTTCTTAACAATAATATTTAGTATAAGTTTCTCATTAGGTGTTCTGTTGTTCTTAGTAGCACCTTTTACCTAGAAAGTTGCATAAGTTTTTTTTTTTTTTTTTTTTTTTTTTTGGTGGGACCGGGGTTCGAACTCAAAACCTTACACTTGCCAGTCAGGCACTTGTGCCACAAAGCTATCTCCCCGGCCCGAGTTGCATAAGTTTAATACTTAAAAACTTCATATAAAATGTAATTGAAATGCTCGAGTTACATTCATTTTCAATTATAGATTTGTGCTTTGTAGATTTGTACTACAGTGGTTTGTGCTTTTGTTATTTATTTTATTTAATAAATATGTTTAAAACTCAAAAGTACAATGTTACTTTCGCTTTAGCTTTCTTTTTTTTTTTTCTTGTTTCAGAACTTTTGTTTGCTTGTTTATTTATTTTTTTATGGCCGGCTCAGCCTGCCTGGAGGGCAGGGCTGGCACAGCATGTGGTGCCGGGGATTGAACCTTGATCCCTACAGCTGCCTGCAGGCACTTTAGACCACTAAGCCATCCTGCCGGGCCTCAAGCTTTCAAATTTTTTAAAGAACATTTTAAAAGGATAAAAATATAGTGCTTCACATTTATGATTTATTTCTTTCCTTTAGACATTTGTTTCATTGTCATTTGTTGAAGAAATTTTTCTTGCTCCGTTGATTTGCCTTGGCTCCTTTGTTGAAAATCAAATGATAATATATCATAGAAGTCTTCATTTCAGATATTCTAAGTTTCAGTTTTATAATTTTCATTTTAAAGTCTTTATCTAATTATTCCAGTATCTGTTGAATGTATAGATTTGTATCTGTTGATGTGTTCTGTCTTTTGATTATGAATGTGATTTTCCTTTGTTTCATGTTTTTTAATTTGATACTTGGCACTGTACATAAAATGATAATATAGAGTAACGTAGATAATATTTTCCCTTATAAAGACCATTTCTTTTCCTGGTTGCTAAGTTAAGGAGCTAATTTGTAATTGGGACTTGAGATGGACGACTTGGTATTTTCATGTCAGGCCAGATCATCTAAGGTTTTATGGTAGATCAGTCCCCTTTCTCAATAAGGTTTACATATATGGCAAAACTGTAGGATATCTCACTGTTTTCTAGTCTTGCTCAAGATTTACTGTGCCACCACACACTCAGTAGAGAACTATGAATATACGAATTGACTAATGACCATCTTGGAGCTTCTCAATTCCAGTTGCCTGTGTATGACCATTAAAAGTTTTGGTTGGCTTTTCCTTTAGCATGTGCAATTTTGTATTCTTATGTATTCTTATTTAGAAGACAGCTTGGGCAGTTTTCTTTTAAAACTAATCATTCTTTTTAACACACAGCCTTACAGTTTTGCTCCTTGATACTTATGTTCACCATAAACCTGTACATAGGTGATTAGAAAAGCTTTGTTCATAATTGTCAAAAGTTGGGGATCAGCCAAGATGTCTTTAATAGGTAAATGGATAAACTAGTACATCCCAACAGTGCAGTAGTCAGTGTTAAGAAATGAGTTATAAAGATATGAAAAGATATGGAAGAAGGTGTATTGTTAATGAAATGAGCTAATCTGTAAAGGCTATATACTATATGATTTCTACGGTATGGTTCTGTGGAGAAGGTGAAGCTATGGAAACAGTAAAAACTATATGGGTGTCTCAGTTATTCTCTCATTACTGGAACAAATACCCAATACCCAAAATGAAGGAAGGAAAGGTTTATTTAGCTCACAGTTACTGGAGGTTTCAGTTCATACTCAGCTGGCTCCAAGGCAAAGCAGCACATGGCAGAGAACAACCTTTCATGGTGGCAGCAAAGGGCAAGAAAGCAAAGGGAAGGCTAGCAGCACAGTCAACTAGCTAGCTTCTCTTCCTTCTTTGTAGTGCAGATTACCTGCCCCAGAGCAGGTGTAGCATCCATACCCACAATAATCACAAACTCTAGGAGCTGCACCCTGACTGCATGAGGCTTTGGGGTACATCTATACACAAACCATAGCAATGAGTTAGTTACAGAGGAGGGAATGTGACTAAGTGAAACACAGGACATGTTTTTAGGCAGTGAAGCTATTTTAGTATAACACATATGGTGAACCCATATCATTGTATGTATCAAAACCTACTGAAAGTATAACACCAAGAGTGAGCCTTAATACAAGCTTTGGGGTTTTGATGATAGGATGTGCTGTCAGCATGGATTCTTTGATCATAAGAAATTTCCCTTGTACTATAGGATATCTTCATAGTGAGATTGTATGTGTGGGGGTGTCAGATACATGTTAATCATTATACTTTTTAGTTTGTTTTGCCATGAAACTAAAACTATTTTTAAAAATAAGAAATGTAATGTCACCTGGGAAACTACATCATAACATTTGAAAAGCGAGGGAAATATTTATAAATATGTGCCAATTCTAACAACTTTCACAATTTAAAAACAAATCAAGAGACAAAAAGACAGCAGTTAATTGAACATTGGGCAAAAAGAAGGTACTATCCATAACTGAACAGTAAATGATAATTTCCCCTTTTATAAGCTCATTGCGGTGGCAGATTAGATGATAATGCAAGGAAACTATCTCAGAAATTTTTTGTGGAACGAAACATTTTTGATGTTTATTTATAAAAATGCTAACATTTTGTCTTTGGAAACTATAATACAAATATGTGTGTACCTCATATGCAAAGATATGTACATAATGATTTCTCTGGATATTCTAGCTGCATGTGATAGACAGTGTAGACTCCAACCAGCTGAAATAAAATATTCATTACGCTCTCAACTGCAATGCCTTTTGTAAGCCAATTTCAGCAAAAGCATTTAAAGTTAATTAAAACCTTACTTGTCTCTTCCAATGAGTATTTAATGAAGAATTAAACATTTAAAAGATACACATAATATGGTAGTTTTTTCATTTCTAATAGTGGCTTTGTTTATCTTATTTCTGCTTCAGGAAACAGCAGTAAGTTTTAGTTCATTGTTCTAAATATATTTTGACCTTTCTTAGTTGTACCTGTTTTGACTTGCCAACGGATTTCTTCAAACTGAGGAACAAAGAAAGAACCTAATTGTGTTAGGGAAAACTATTCTGTTTTCCAAAAATAATTATATATTCTCTTGTATCTGTTTATCAGGCAGTTGCTATTTCACCTTTGTTACCTGCCACTGTATGTGGTTATAGTAGTATGGTAGAAAGGACTTCATAGAGTCTTCCAACCTTATTTATTCCATAACTATGCCATACTGTATGTATGAAGTTCGGGAGCTTGTGTTAGTTATGTGTGCTCTTTAAAATGAAGTTGCCCTCAGTGTGTAGAGAATGATCATCAACGGACTCGATCTTAACATTTATAATTATAATAATATTAGTTAAATTTTACAAATGGGTTCTAAAATATAGTTGGCATAGAACTGAGTGAAGTAGTTCCAATAATTTGTTCATTCATTTTTCTTGTTCTGTGTATTTATATCCTCTCTTTTTCTTGATTAGATTTAGCTTGTTTACTTAAAACAGAATTGGATAATTTTCTGAAAAACTGTAACTTAGTAAATTAAACTGATTCCAAGAAACAGCTATCTTAATGAGTCAACTCCCATGAAAGAAATGGAGAAATGTTTTGGTAACCTGAAAATGTCTGCTTCATTGTCACAAAAAAATTCTACCAAACTTTTTAAAAAGGTGCTATTATGATGCAATTTAAACTTTTAAAAAGCATTGAAAGACATATGGAACCTTAGAAACATAACACAAATTCAAATCCACCAATGAGGGTTTCTTGAGATTATTGATGCAAAAATCAGAAATAAGTAACTTTTTTCTTAGCATCAAAGTCACTATCATGCTTAGTGGGAAAATGCCACAAGCAGTTATCTTACATTCATGGGTAAGATGACACTATTCACTGTCACCACTTGTTTACTAAACTGTGACATGAACATTAGTAAATGCTGCAATGTCATAATTAGAAATGAGTCATAAAGTGACCAGATGCTTGCAAAATCTATCTGGAAAGGACTAATGTCTGTAATTGATAAAGAGCCTTTTCATGAGGAGCCCTACAACTTAGTAAGAAAACAGATCAGTATAACAGGAAAATGAGCAAAAGAAATAGACTGTTCAGAAAAAGGAATGTAAAGAATCGTAAAGCTCAATATAAGGGAAATGTAAATTAAAACTATACTTACTGAGTATGTTTTCATTGATCAACATTGGTCATCTCATCACTGTTTATTTTGTTACTGGATATGTAAACTAGTACAACCTCTAAATGGTAATTTAGCAAAATGTTTCCTAATTATATACAGACTCTGTCCTGGCAGGTTCTCTGTTAAAAATATCATTTAGATATTTTTGGAAGTATACAAAATGTGTAGGGTTTATCCTTACAGTCTAAGTTCTTAAAACAAGAGATCAAAGTCAGTCAGTAATAGGTACATGAACAGTAATAAAGCATCAGCAAGAACAATTGAACAGTTGTTGAAAGAACAATTTCTGAATCATTGATGTATACAGAACTCCCCTTTCTTCTATCATTTGTATACAAAAAAACGAAAACATTCATGTACATGATTCATAAAGTATTTTGAACTATACAGAGATGTCTTGTAAAGAAGACACTGTCAATAATAGATTCTTTTGGAGGGGAACTGGGTTATGAGAAGCCAAGGCTATGTCTTTTATATGTTGAAGTCCCTTAAATTGAGTGTAGTAGCTATATACTTTAAGATCATGAAATTTATGTTTTATTAGTGATATTATAGCCACAGGCAGCCAATTTTGTTGCTGTTTATCTGGAAGTTCTGGAATGATACCAGCATCTATTTTAAATTTTTCTCATTCTCTTTTAGGATCTCCAGCAGAACTGTCTCCTACTACTCTTTCCCCTGTTAATCATAGCTTGGGTAAGTTGTAAGTACTCTCCACTGTTTTTATATTACCTATTTAGGAAAAGTCTTCTTTGAAAATTATTTTTCAGGGGCTAGGAAGATAGCTCAATAGAATAAACACTTGCCTGGCAAGCGCAAGAGCCTGAATTCAATCCTGGGTTCCGGAAAAAAAAAAAAGAAAGAAAAGAAAATTACTTTTGATATGTGTGAGAAAGGGCTATCAATGAAATAAGTAATTATGCGAATAATTTAAATGGATGCTTCTAAAAAGATTGGTAGCATGGCTTAATATTACTAAGTCTTTTCTTATGTCGTGGCAAACAAATGTATGAAACAATTCTTACTGAAACACATTTTTCAAGAATTTTATGACCAGGGCAGGCAGGATGGCTCAGCGGTCTAAAGTACCTGCTTAGGAAAGCTTAGGCAGCGGAAGGGAACACGGTTCAATTACCAGCAGCACATGTTGTGCCAGCCCCACCTCCAGGGCGTGCTGAGCCAGCCATTATAGAAAGAAAGAAAGAAAGAAAGAAAGAAAGAAAGAAAGAAAGAAAGAAAGAAAGAAAGAAAGAAAGAAAGAAAGAAAGAAAGAAAGAAAGAAAGAAAGAAAGAAAGAAAGAAAGAAAGAAAGAAAGAAAGAAAGAAAGAAAGAAAGAAAGAAAGTTAAAAAAAAAGAAAATAAAGATGATATAAAAAAAATACTTAAAAAAATTTAAGGGGGCATGCTGGGATGGCTCAGCGGTCTAAAGCGCCTGCTTGGGAAAGCTTGGGCGGCTTCAGGGACCACGGTTCTATCCCTAGCACCACATGCTGTGCCAGCTGTGCCCTCGGGGCGGGCTGAACCGGCCATAAAAATGACTGAATAAACAAACAAAGGTTCTGAAACAAGAGAAAAATAATACAATTTAAAAAAAAAATTAAAACAATAAATTAAAAACAAAGAATTTTATAATCTATTATGGATGGAGTTCTGTAGGTATGCTATGTATAGGGGCCCGGCGGGATGGCTCAGTGGTCTAAAGCGCCTGCTTGGGAAAGCTTGGGCAGCTTCAAGGACCGCGGTTCGATCCCTGGCACCACATGCTGCGCCAGCCCTGCTGTCAGGGCAGGCTGAGCCGGCCATAAAAAATGAGTGAATAAACAAATGTTCTGAAACAAGAAAAAATAAATAAATAAAATTAAATAAATAAATAAATAAATATATTATGTATATGTGTACTCATAGGTATGTGTATAAATAGGTACTTTATTTTGACCCTTATTTTACTTTACAATCTCATAATTTCTCTTCAGCTTCATGTTTGCAGTTGATTCTACAAAAAAATTTTTTTTTTTTATCTCATATTACACCTTATGTTTTAGTCAACAGAAATGAAGTACATATGTAATCTTTTTTGTATTTTATTGCTTTCTGGTTCTTAGATACACATGAGTTTTGTATGTTTTATGACTGGTAACTCATGTAGACTGTCACCTCTCATAAAGTAACATGTTATACTGGCATTTGACTCATTAATCTTTGCTCTGACTTTATTCTACTTTATAGTCCCAGAAATTGCCTTCATTATGTACAGTATTTTAGAAATACACCAACTCTGGCAAGTGGATTTACCCTTGCCTAGGTTGTTTTCTATTTAGTTAGTAACTAAAGCTATTGAAAAAATAGTCCAACATAAAGTGATCTCACAAGATGGGAGATAGTTGAAAAATTGGAAAGTCTGGTATGATCTGTGGAATCCATTATCAATATAAGGCTTCCTTCCTAAACTGTTGCTAGTATGTGCTGGCATATAAAACATGTGAAGATGATACTGTTCAGTCTATTGTGCTGGCATATAAAACATGTGAAGATGATACTGTTCAGTCTATTTTGAGCTTGAATTGTTCACATGACATTTCTTTTCACTTATTTTTTTCAGATTTGCAGCCAGTCACTTACTCTGAACCTGCATTTTGGTGTTCCATAGCATATTATGAATTAAATCAGAGGGTTGGAGAGACCTTCCATGCATCACAGCCCTCACTTACTGTAGATGGCTTTACAGATCCATCAAATTCAGAGAGGTTCTGCTTAGGTTTACTCTCCAATGTTAACCGAAATGCTACAGTAGAAATGACAAGAAGACATATAGGTATGTCCTAGTGTGAAAAGCTGGTCTTTTGTATCCATACTGTGGGCATTATATGATATACCACATGGAAAGCTTGGATGTAAAAACTTAACTGTCTCTGTACCAGTGTAAGGGCTGTCACTTATAAGTGCATGGGCTTAGCCAGGTGTGGTCGTGCACACCTGTAATCCTAGCACTTGGGAAGCTGAGGCAGGAGGATCAGTGTGAGTTTGAGGCCAGCCTAGGCTACAAAAGTGAGCTCAAGGCCAGCCTGAACTGCATAGCGAGACCCTGTTTTAAAAAGACAAAAAACCCAAAAAAAAAAAACCAAAGAAACAAAGATAAGTGCATGGGCTTGACTGCTTTTAATAGGTCTGCTTTTAATAGATTCTGGTGATTTTTAATCTCAAAACTTTTTTTTAAATTTGTTTGGCACACTTGATACTTAATTCTTCAATAAATACGTGTTAAAGTAACATTAACATGCTGAGTCTCTGCAACTCATAAAATGGATGTGTTTCAAATTTGAGGATTATGATTTTTATAAATCATAAACTTTAAAAAGAAATTACACTTCCTGGAATTTTCCAGGAGCTCATATACTAAGTCAAATTTATTTACTGTTAGTCCGAGACTTCTTATCTAAAACAAGAACTACCACTTACTATGACTCAAAATATAGTTCAGTAGGCCTCCAAATATGGTCTGGACATATCTGGTAGTACCAGAAACCTTTTCATCAAGTTGTGGGATCAGAACAGTTTTCATAATGGTAATAGGATGCCACTCAGAAGTGTACAGTGGAGTTGTCTGGCTGTTGGCTGGCTTTACTAGTTTTTTCTTGCGGCATAATAACCATATTTCCTTTTGTTAAGGTGAGCTGATTGGCTACCTTAATTACATCTACAAAATCCCCTCACAGCAACACCCAGTAGCTGGTTTAGAATGCTGCCTGTACAGGTGTTTTATGTCCCTGAAGCTAATTTTTTGGAGTCTTCAGTTATATTCTTAAAGAAATACTGCTGATAAAATACCCCAGTATAACTTGTTCTTACTAATTCTGCTCATATAGTTTTCTTACTAATTCTGCCACTATAATACATGGATTTTTAGCCTCTTGTTTTTGCCTTTCTTAACCTTCATGGGATTTTTTATGGAGAGACAAATGAAAATGCTTGTTCAAACATTAGTTAATTCTTTACAAATTACCTTAGTCTTACTAATTTTAAAATAGTATAATTATAAAACAACCATTTTACTATTTGCTTTCTTTTTACATTGTTTAAATATGTTAAGTAGGTATTTTAAAAATAAAATATTGTTTAAAACCTTGGAAAACTATGCATTATTTTGAAGTTAGACTTCAGAAAAACATAGCTATGAAAAAGTCATTGAAATACTTTATATCATTTTAGAATTGCTCCAAGAAGACTCCAAAGTCACACTGAAATAGTAAGTGTTGTAAAACTAACCCGATATGTATTTTGTTTTAGGAAGAGGAGTGCGCTTATATTACATAGGTGGGGAAGTTTTTGCTGAGTGCCTAAGTGATAGTGCAATCTTTGTGCAGAGCCCCAATTGTAATCAGAGATACGGCTGGCACCCTGCAACAGTGTGTAAAATTCCACCAGGTATGGACTCAACAATGTAAATGTATCACATCAACCTGCTTAGTTTTTCTAGTTGCTAATAATTTTAGGAATAAGGAGATTATCTGCATGCTCATATTCTAAAGTCTCTAATCCCTTAAAAAATTTTTCTTCTTGTAATAATACTGTTTCACACAATTTCTTTTACTTTTTCTCAATCCTAGGTTGTAACCTGAAGATCTTCAACAACCAGGAATTTGCTGCTCTTCTGGCTCAGTCTGTTAATCAGGGTTTTGAAGCCGTGTATCAGCTAACTAGAATGTGTACCATAAGAATGAGTTTTGTGAAAGGATGGGGAGCAGAATATCGGTATGAATGCAAATTTGACTATTAAGTTTCTACCATGTAGTCATTTTTTATTCCATTCACTTTCATCCTCTGAAGTTCATTCATGTCTGATTTCTTTGGAGTTGTGGTGTCAGCAGATCTTTGTGTAAAAAATAAAATCAAGTTGGAGACCTTTAGATTTAAAACTGTTGCAAATTATTGTACTGGAAAAGATAATTGAAACATGTACAGGTATACATTTTCATATAAAGAATAATGTTAAATATAAGAAACTATGTGTTTGGCACCTCAGTTCAGGGGAAACTTCGTGCTTAAAGATGGCACATGATCTAGATCAGTGATGACGAACCTTTTAGAGTACAGTGATGGCAAATAGTTGTCTGTGGCACATTACTGTGGGTACCAAAGAAACTATAAGTAAGTTAAGTAAATTGCATTTGATATTTGAGTGCCTCCATTTGCTTGGGACCCTCTTTCCTAGTTTACATTTCTCTCTCCTCTAGACTTGTTACTGATACCTGTATTGTCTCTTAGAAGTGTACCATTTTAGGTGATAATAAATAATAACTAATCACCATACTAATTTTAATTGGAAGGGAAAAGAATGTTTCAAAGTAATAGTTGAATATCCAGAATTAAGTTATTCAAAACTATAAAAAAATTAGTTTTTATATATACAGCCCTCACATTTTAAAAAATTCTTGTATGTACTTAATTATAGCCATCTTTCCCTTTAATTTCATTGTTGTAATTCTTCTCACAGAAGGCAGACAGTAACAAGTACTCCTTGCTGGATTGAACTTCATCTGAATGGACCTCTACAGTGGTTGGATAAAGTATTAACTCAAATGGGATCCCCTTCAGTGCGCTGCTCAAGCATGTCATAAAACTTCAACACCGATCAAGTTTCTTCAAAAGACTTAACAACTCTTCTGTCATATATTTGTGTGTGGTCCCCATGGACTGTTCGCTATCCAAAAATACCAGAGAGAAAACAGCACTTGAGGTCTCATCAATTAAAGCACCTTGTGGAATCTGCTTCCTATATTTGAATATTAGATGGGAAAATTAGTGTCTAAAAATGCCCTCCCATAAAGGAGGAAGAGAAGATTTACAGACTTAATAATGTCTTGTTGGGCATAAGACTGAATGTCCCAAAGGTTTATTAATAACAGTAGTAATTGTGTGTACAGGTAATGTATCATGACCCTATCTCAGTATTGTGCTGTTCATACATTTTTAGTTTGCATAAATGAAGTGTGTGTGTGTGTGTGTGTGTGTGTGTGTGTGTGTGTGTGTGTGTTGCTTCTTGATCTAGGCAAGCCTTTATAAAGTTATAGTACCTAATCTGTTACTCTCACTTCTGTTATTTTTGTGTCTTTTTTAATATATAATATATATATATCAAAATTTTCAAATTATCATTTAGAAGCAGATTTTCCTTGTAGAAAAACTAATTTTTCTGCCTTTTACCAAAAATAAACTCTTGGGGGAAGAAAAGTGGATTCACTTTTGAAATTTCTGACCTTACTGTGTTCATTGGGACTTAACAATCATTCTTTTGTGTTTATTTACTACTAAATCTCTGTATAAGAAACCCATATTGAAAACCTTTCCAAATCTCTTTTTTTGATCTCTTTTTTTTCTGATAACTAAATCAGTGCAATGTGAGATCATTGCTGGTAATGATTGCACTGATACTGCTGGCACCAGTTAATTCTGGGTCAAGTACATGTCCATGTGGTGTAAAATCCCTTGTTTTACAACCAGAGTTGAGCTCATACTAATTGACTTGTGTAACCTGTCAGTTTATATATTTAACCTTTCACCTCATAAAGAATGCACAAGTGGTGTATAGTTATTTTCAGGGATGTGCTAGAATTCAGTATACTTATCCTTTTTTAAATCCAGTCTATTCATATAAGTACCCTTTTTGAAAGGTATTTTAACATATTTCAGCAACAGAACTTCTGCTCTTAGAGTACGTTCATTTGACTTAGTTACCAGATTGTATTGTGAAATGGACCTTTTATAAATGTAATTGCTTCTTCAAAATACCTAGAAGAGCAATGCTGAGGTATGATTAGCAGATAAGGGCCTTTGTTTTTAAAGTGTGTCATATTCATTGTATAAATTGAACGAGGGGAGAAGCTATTTAGCAGGGCTGCCCCCCTCCAAGCTTACAACTAGATGTCTGAGCTGTTCTTAACTAATCTGGGGTATGTGGTTGACCATATTTTATGCTCTGCAGTGAGAGGAAAATCTAGGAGCTCAGTTGGCCATCCATTCTATAGTAAATAATGATTATGTCTAACATTGACTATGGCAGCATAGACCTTTATTTGCATTTCAGTAGAAATGGAAAATAAACACTCTTGATCCCTTTTCATAAATTTTCATATTTCTGAAGATAGAAACCTTTGGTATTTGTTCTTTGAAACCATAGTCAACTGTATGTACAGATACCATTTTCGATACTATCAGCATTGGTTTTTTTATTGAATACTTCCATTTTCCTATTTGTGTGTATATGTGTGTGTTCATGTAAATTTGGTATAGTAATTTTTTATTCATTTGGCAAATATTTATTGTTTACCTGTTATGTGCCAGGAACTTTCTTAACCTTTGGGTAAAGGCGAACAAGACAGCTGCACCTCCTGCCTCTGCTGAGACAGCAGTTACTGTAACCCATAATCATCTTCTGTGTCTGAAGGAGATAAACAGGGTACTGTGCTAGAGAATAATAAATAGGATGCTTCAGATAGGACATCATCAGGAAAGCCTCTAAGGAAGTGATGCTGGAGCTAGCACCTGACCCAGTAGCAGCAAGTCTTGTGAAGAACCAAGGGAGATAAGCATTCCTGGTGAAGAGCACGGCATCAAGTCCAGAGGCACATTTTAAAGGAAACTGTTAGATGGTAATACTTTCTTCATACAGAAACCTCTCCACAAGTCCAAACTTGAAGATCAGAATGGTTCTACAGTTTATAACATGTTGAAGGTGGCCTTATTTTGTGATAGACTGCTTGTATCATTCTCACTAATATATCCTCTTCCTAAAATCCTTGCTGTAAAATTGTTTTGCACCAGATCAGATCAGTACCACTTAATAAGATATAACTACCCACACTTGTGTAAAATTTTCACCAGTATAGTGACCTTGTTGCTTCCAGATATCCTGCTGCCCACTAATTACTACTTCTACTGCGCAATTTTGGATTAAAGTAAATGTCCCCGCTGTTACTGTGGTGGGGCATGCTGATGATAATCAGTGGAGCCTCTGCGCCTTAGTGGGAGTTTTTACATACTTGACAATGTGTATACTGCTGCTGGGGAGTAGTCCTGGGGGCAGAGATCAACTTTGAAAGCAGTAGAAGGTCCTGCCAGTTACATGTTAAATGTAGTAGTGCCAGCAATGGCATTTCAACAGTGGAGCACAGTTCAGGTGGAGCTTTTCTGTACAATATGGAACCAGGACTGAACTCTTTGCAGACACTTGTTATAATGAGCAGCTGTACCTCTTGAACAATTTCATCATGGTGATGATTACATTTATGTGAATATATCCCAATGATCATATGTTTTTATGAGAGACTGGCTTTTGCATTACATTTTGTTTAATATGGCCTAATTTTTTGTTGAGTTTTTTTTTCCATTGAAGAGTGGTTTTTATTCCAAACCATAAAATCTCCTTTGCTGAATTTCATGTTTATTTAAGTTAGCAACATTATTTAGAACTTATCCTATACAACACTATTGGTATCTCTCAGTTTAGCCATGAAAACAGTGGCATTGCTGCTGTCTTGTCTGTTAAATGGTTTTCCCAGTGGCACCAGTGATACCACCGGGCAGACTTAGGATGTAGAGGTTATTGGAGTTTCTGGTGATCTTGGCCCAATCAGTGGCAAGTTACTTCACTTTATAGTGGGCGTGCATGAGATTTCTTTTCAAAGAAGAGTTTCATTGATTTTTAAAATAAGTTCTGGAAAGTCTTTTGGTTAGAAATACAACTGGATATTATAGGCCAGTCTTGTACAGTGCCACTGTATCGTGCTTTTTTTCTGTACTGTTTCAAGGAGGTTTCCTAAAGGTCTGAACCACGCCAATTGTACTAGCTATACATTATACATGTGGTCAGTGAATACTTTCTAATGACTGTTTACCCAGCCACTGTGATAGATGTTGAGTAATAAAAAGATGAGTAAGCTTGGTCCTAGCCTTCAAGTAGGGCTGAATTCTCTGGGGGTTGCTATTGCTTTCAGGATGTGTTACTTTGCCAGAAAGAAATCTGCCTAATTTTTTTGAAGGCTGAAGATTCTAATCTGTACTCTTACTGTGTACTCAAAGTATATTTTGCAGATTATTTAATATCTAGTTATATTTTTTATCTTAAACCACATTCAGTTTTGTTTGATTCATCTGTCTTAAAAGTGTTGGGTTGTCAGATTTTCCCCTTTGTTAAAATTATTTTGATTTCACTTTATTTGTGCCTTTGTTGTCAGTTGCATCAAGACTAAGACTTTGAACATGAAAAGCAATCTATCTCTTGCTAGTTGAAATTAAATAAAAATGTATACTCAGTTGGTTTCTCTACCTCTTCTAAAAATTGCCCATATATACCCTTCAATGTCTATCTTTAAATTACTAAACACTCTGTTTATTCTACATTAGGAATTCTTTTGGTCTGAAGGTGGGAATGATTTGTGGTGGGATGCAAAATAACAAAAAGACTTCTTTTTACAACTCTTTATGTGCAGTCTTTGCTTTAAAAGCTGAACATTCCATTTGCCAGCCCTCCATCCCCCCTTCATGCCATCTCCCCAACTGTTTAGATAACTCAGTCTTTGGATATGAGCAACCAGGATCTTTCTTCTTTTTACCTGAAGTATTCGTATTTAAAGAAACCAAATTATCCTGCTTTTTCTCCCCTTTTATGTGCTTTATTTGCTAAAACCTTTGTATTCCTCAACTGAATTTTGTTCTTTTTCACTGATACATATTTTTGTGTTCTTGCTGATTGCCTTCTCTTCTATCAATCATACTTTATCAGCATACAACAGAATATATCTCTCCTTTGAACTTTATTTTTACTCACAAAGGAAGGTGCTTTTCATATCCCAAGTCCTCATTTCTTTATCAGGGAGGTTGATATTGTCCAAATTAGCGTATTACTTTAAGCTTATAAATGTCTGAAATTCTCTGTAGTTCACTGTCTTTGTAACTGGCAAGTAGCAAATTATCAGATCTATTTAAGTTATATTTAAGATTATGAGCTTTGTGGCTGTTGGAGTCAGTGTTTTCCCTACACTGTTAGCCCTGTTTTATTGAGGGGCATATTTGAGTTTTGTGTTTAAGAACAATCAGGATGAAAATATTGTATGGTCTCCACAGAGTCAAAATCCTCCTGTCGTGTTCCATTTCTGTTTTCCTTTTTAGATTTTCATGATTATGTTTATTCAAACTACCTTTTATTGTCTTTTAGAGTAGAATTCCTGTTTTTTGAGCCTCACAACCAGGAAATGTGAGCTATAATAGGCTCATGATAGCCTTTATGATAAGAATTTGTCTCATGTGTTGATGCAGTTTCTTGAATTAGGGACTGTTTTATCTTTGATACTGTAGTTAACTTTATATATAGCAGAACTGCCTCAAACTTTTTAGCAGGAAAATATATGTGTGTAAGTTTAGATACACACATACATATACTCATAGAAAACTAACCATGTCATTTTAACAATGGTGAATCTACTGTTTAAATCTCAGATCTCAATAAAAGGTTTTTAATTCACTTGCAGACATTTTCTTTTCATAGACCATCAGTGTAATTTTTAAAAAATTCTCCCAGAGGCCTAGTTTGGCACAAGTTAATATGCTATTTTTAGGCAGCTTGACAAGAATCACAAATGGAATTCATTAAAATCAGATGAAGATCTCCGATAGTACCCCTTCATTAAATTATTAGACCTCTAATCCAGTGGCCTCTGGAATGTACCAACGTAGGGTAAACTGTTAAAAAAAATAAAAAAAAAAAAATGGGTTGTGCTTCATATACACCCCCTCCACCCAATAAGATTGCTGTTTCACATACCTGGAAAGATCAAATTCTACTGTATCTGGCAATAGCCTGAAGGTGAAGGTCATTAGCTGGGCTCAATGGAAATAGGCTTTCTGAGGTTTCTCAGGCTGTCCCTAACTCACTGCAACTTGGCCAGAGTACTTTAACTTAGTGCTACTTGGCTTGCTGCCAGAAGGACTATAGTGGATCCAAAATTTCACTATAATGCTTGAGATAAAAGGACCCTATAGAAGAATAATGCTGCTGGTATTTTAGGTGAAAAGGATTAACTCCACCCAGGGAACTCTCAAGTTTATCTTTTAAAGTTTCTTTTATTTATTTATTATTATTATTTTATTTTTTTATTTTTTTTATTTATTTATTTATTTATTTTTA
This sequence comes from Myocastor coypus, assembly GCA_004027025.1. Taxonomy (NCBI): domain Eukaryota; kingdom Metazoa; phylum Chordata; class Mammalia; order Rodentia; family Myocastoridae; genus Myocastor; species Myocastor coypus. The sequence goes on from PVJA010001030.1 coordinate 69,976, forward strand.
TTTTTTTTTTTGGCTTTTTGAGACAGGGTCTCACTGTGCAGTTCAGGCTGGCTTTGAGCTCACTTTTGTAGCCCAGGCTGGTCTCGAACTCGCAGCGATCCTCCTGCCTCAGCCTCCCAAGTGCTGGGATTACAGTTGTGAGCCACGACACCCGGCCTAAAGTTTCTTTTAAAAATGTTACTTTCCTACTGTGCAACAAAATACTCTCATCCAAAATTTCCAGTTTAATTTTTGGGGTGGGAATTAAGAATTTATTTCCTATATCTGGTTAAAAGTGATAAATTATTGAACAGTGAAATCCATAATATATTGACTTAAGGACAAAAGTAAACTTTTAGAAATACAAAAATACTTAAATATCCTATGTTTCCCATTTTGTAATTGACTATTTTTCCCTGTGGCTTCAAAGTTCTTGGCTATTTTACAGTTAGTCACTAACTTGTGACATTTCTAGTTCTATATTAAGTTCTGCCCTTTACAATGATGTAGCGTAAAGTTTGTTCTTAGCATTTTTCTATACGAATAGAAATCTAAAGTCCCTGTTCTTGCAGTGAAATTTTCCTTTTTTATTAAGTTACTAAGAAACTATGTTTGCTACTTGCCATATTTGCATTTATGGGCTGTTGAAGCTCTAAAGAAATGTGAGAAAGGATAGGGTTCTTTGCTGGCGAATAATCTTGCCTTAAGAATGTAGTCTTGTTGGTTTATATAACTAATATACACAGATTAATTTAAATCAGGAGAAATATATGTAGCAATTAGGTAACATGCATGAATTTTTAATTAAAACACTTTTTTTGGGGGGGGGGCATAATATAGAAACCCAAGTTGGGCATTTTTTAGAACACTTTTACCTCAGGCTTCATTTTTGGTTTTTTTGACCCTGACTTTTAAAGCATACATATTTGTACCTTTTTATTAGTGATAATGATGCTATGGTACAGAACATTTATATAAGAGTAAAATCTGTAGAGGTTCAAATGAAAGTTCTGCAGTCATTGAATATTGCATCATTGTAGGCAGAATAAAAGTATTCATATCTGAGAACATTTTTTTTTTTTTTTTTTCTGAGAACATTTTTGCCATTCTTTTCCCAAGGCCAGACCTTCTGTTGGAGCACAGTTGAAAGTAATGCAGTTCTGAGCCTTTGTAAATATCTGCAGTTTGCAGTCATCCTTTCAATATATGAAGCAAGAATGTGGGCAATAGCTGGCTGGCATTCAGTGTTTCCATCTAAAAAGAATTATGAAAAGATATACAAAAACTAGTATATTCATTTAGCGCTGAAAATCTCAAGAGCATATAGTAAAATACTATATAACTGAATAAAACCAGAATAACCTTTGGAAGTTTTGTCCAAAAACATTTCAAGAGTGAACTTTGATATAGTGCTCACCAAATTTGCATGGTTGCTTACTAGTATTCTTAAGCCTTTATGTTATGTTCGGACCTATCGTTTTAGGAAATTTGAAGGAACTGACCCATTAGCACGCTAAAAAGGCACCTTAGGGGCTAATGTCCTTAAAAGTAATTATTTGCTCTTGAAAACTGTTAGCTTTTGCTTGGAGCAGTGGTGAGTGGTGTTCTTAGGAAGACCTGCTACCCTAGAGAATCTGTGACTGAGGTTTCTTGGATGCAAGACGCTCAGTGCTCAATGCAGGTGAGTCTTAAGCACAGAGAGGAAATTGGCCACTGTAGGTGTTACTGTGACTCACTTCTGCCTCAAAGCTATCAGCTTTTCCAGTACTGGGATAGGTTTCCTCCAATCACCTATTACTATGAATAGAATATGAGGCTTATCAGAAATGATAGCTAAAGCACCAACTTGGTGATGAGGCTAATGTTTAATGACCCAGGAAAGGTAACTGGTTAATGGAAGAGAGAAGAGGCAACTGAATAGATAAGTTACTAGAATCTGTGCATATGTAAGTACAAATCTTGTGTCCTTAAATATGGTTAAATTTGATGTGAAATGTAAAGTTTTCACAGTAAACAAAAATTGTGGTTGTGGATTTTCTTTTCTCTCAAAAAATATGGCCTTTGATGCTCTGATCTTTATTACATTTTTCTGTCCTGCTAAGAAGCCAGAAAATGGTTTTATATTTTTTCTGGTGAATGTTATATTTAGATTGTTAGACGCGCCAGCCAATAACAGGGGAAGAAATTGGGTATCCTGAAACAGATTGAACTACTGTATTTGCTTTCAAGTCTTATGTCCTTCTACTTGGAAGTTGCTCTTCAGCTAGGACAACAAGCACATGAGCCGAGGCTTTGCTAAGGTAGCATCAAGTTCTGTAGTGCAATATAATGGAGGTACACTCTGTTCTGGTTCCCTCTGGTAGTCCTCAGTGGCTGCATCCTTTGCACACTGTGATGGAGATGTTAAATGTCTTATATGTAAACTTTCCTCCTGTGACTGTCAGAAAAATGATTTCTTTTAAACAATGACTTGGGGCTTCATTACAGATAGTTTTCAAGTTAAAATTGTGAAATAATTGGTTTTCTTCCCCCACCCACACCAAATATATTAGTCTATTTAAAGTATTAAAAAAATAGTTCTGCTTAAGAAAACATTGCTTAAATGTCTTGTGATTTCTGGTCTGTTTTTATATATAATTGTGTGCAACTGTACGTGCTTTCACTTTTCGCCTTGTTTGCGCTCTACCTGTTATAGTACTGTTGCCATTGAAAGGTGGACAATTTTCCTAGCATTAAAAAAAGCCATTTGAGTTGTTTGCCATGTTATGGGATTGATTTTTAAATACTTTTTGATTTAATTTGGTCTCTTTTCTCCGGAAAAGGATTGTATCCATTGTCTAAATTTCATAGGTACTCCCAAAAAAGGAGAAAAATGTGTGAATATCACACATGTAGGTATGATCTTAAAGATTATCTTTTTGGTTTTTTAAATTGATGTTACTAATAAAAGAATCATATCAGACAAATAGCTGCTGCTTACATAACACACTGCACATTGTTATACATTTCAGCTTATTTCATAACTTGCTTATGCCAAAGTAGTACTTAATAGGTAAGAACTATGCTGTAAACAAAAGGTGCAATTCAGGTTTACTCTCAAAATACACTTTTAGCCAGAGTAACAGTTGTATATTTTTTCAAGCCTCCACTGAAAAATACTAGATACATAATTTCATAATTATCACCATGAATAATTGATAATCTTGAGAATTTTTTATATCATCTGTACTTTGTGTCTTGCAAGAGCTCAGTTTTGTAAGATAACCAGTCATTTTCTGATAAGCAGACTGCTCCTTCAAAACATTTTATTGCTTTAGGTTGAAAAATAAAGGGACCTCAGAAGATAAAATGCACTGGCCTAAATTGTTATCAAACAGCTCAGGGACTACAGTTTTATGAACAGCTTTTTATTTGGATAAAACCTAAATAGGTTTACTTATTAAAACTGCTACAGAATACAACTAAATCTAAAAAGCACTTTTCAGCCTTAAACTACAAAATTTCTACAGTTAACCAGTGCCTAGAGGAGATCTTTTTGGTTTTCACCTCATCCAGGTACACTTTATCTGACTAGCCTGCTGTAATGACATTGTTATGCCAACAGAAATGGTCTGGATATCATTCCACGTGTTTGTCAGGGAGTTGATGAGGGAGACTGTTAGTGTGGGTGTGTTTGGGATTTCTCCGGATGCCTCTCAATTGGGCTATCCTTTTTGTTCAAACATTGATTCCAAACTGATGCAATCAAGTACAGTCCTAAACACCAAACATGCCCTACTGTGATTTGCTACTTCACATGCTTGTACTGTGAGGTTGTCCAGCTTTCCTTTTGACAGACTTGTCCTTTTCATTAAAATACACAGGGAAAACTAAAAATTAAAAATTCTCAAATGAATAAGAAAAGACATTTTTGTACATGGCAAAATCTGCAGTGAGAAAGTATTTAAATATAAAAGTTTAATAGGGTTTTGTTAAATACCATGCTATTTTATATAGGCTAGCCTTAAACATGGTAATGCTGCTTTAACTTTCTAAGTTCTGGAATTGCAGACATGCAGTATCATGCTCAACTTATAATAATTACATTCTTAGAGTCAGCCACATTAAGAGAAGGCAAAAACATCGAGTCAGACTGAAAAGTAACAACCTCAGAGGTAATAGACCAGGCATCAGCCTAGAAAGCTACACTAGCATAGACTATTACTGTATCCCAGTCCAAGTTACATGACCTTATTAGTTCTAGCATCAATGGAGTATAAGATTGTAATGTGCCAGATTTTAATGTCTGCTTCTGCCTCTTTTTGTAAATGCTGTGTGAAAGTACTACTGTGAAAGTAATTTTAAGAGTAGTTAAGGAAAGATATGATTACACAGGAGGGAAGAGATATTTCTAAGCAGTGTGGTCCAGGAAGAACATGGATTCAGTTTGGCCAGATGGTAAAGATTTTGAAACAAGTCAAAAGGAGGTCTCTGAGTAGTGTTTTTACTTGTCGGTCTGTACATGCATGAAAATTGAACATTACTGAGCTGCTGCCATTTATGTTGAGCAGAACCATTCAACAACCACAAACTGAGTAGACACTCCTGGGAAGCCCACATCTGAAAGCCTAGGTTGTTGGAAGGGAAAAGCCATAGATAGCTGTATGTCTGTGCTTTCATAACCTGCAGTGAGATTGTGCTGTTAAGCAGTCAGCCGGCAGCAGTAGTTTTTAAGAAATGTAGGAGTATTGCAAGGATAAGGTGAAGGTGGAAAAATTGCTACACTTATACACAGATGTGTACATCAAAACTTAGTATTTTATTCATTTGTATAGCTGAGATTTGTCAACTTAGAGAACCTAGTGCATTAAAGTAGATGTTTGTACGTATGTAGATTCTTCTGATGTATCAAATCATCAGGGGCCTTAACTATTGCTTAATGGCAGTTCGGCATGAAAACCACCCATTTTGAGCTTAAGCGAGAAAGTAAAGCTTCTTTTCATGAGATTTTATCTGCATCAACTGGCTATTGGCACTGTTTGCTGTGTAAATTAAGATTTTAATTCAAAAGTCAACCCACATTTATATGGCTATTTGCAGTTTTAAAGTATGCTTAGGCTACAGTGAGGAAAGGAAAAGTGAAGACTTTAAGTAAACCTAGTTTGTCATCTGGAATGAAAGTATAGGAACATCTGTGTTGCTCTTTTATATTGGAAAAGTAGAGAAATGTTTATTGTGTCTTTACCCAAGACCTACAAACTACATTCTAACTTTTAAATCAAGATCTTGAATAATGGAATGTGGTACCCCCACATTGTCAGAATATAGTCAATCACAAACACATTTTCTAAGGAATCGAATTTTATAGGAGATAATTGAATGCTTTCATCTGTAACAGAATTAGTGGCCTGCAAAGCACTGTGGTTTCTTGCTATGCTCTGGAGTTGCTAAAGGAAGAGTTTTCTGCTACAAGCACAAAGAAAATAAGAGGCAGAGGAAAATATAATACTTAAATTCCAAAATTAAAACCAGTGGCAAAAATGTAACACTCCCAAGAGTTTCTTTTTTTTTTTTTTTTAAGAATTTTTTATTTAATTTATTTATTTATTTCTTGCTTCAGAGCCTTTGTTTGTTTATTCACTCATTTTTATGGCCGGCTCAGCCCACCCCAAGGGCAGGGCTGGCGCAGCATGTGGTGCCGGGGATCGAATTGCGGTCCCTGAAGCCGCCCAAGCTTTCCCAAGCAGGCGCTTTAGACCACTGAGCCATCCCGCTGGGCCCCTCAAGAGTTTAATTCTTAAGCATTATCTTCCTGTCCATAATTCCAGATACCTAAAGAGTCAAATATTAAATCAATAAAGTGAAGCTAGACTTTGTAAACTAAATTTTGGTATTCAGTTTCTAAGAATTTCTGTGTAACAGATGGCACAAGTTTTATTTATGAAAATGTCGACGTTGTACCCTGCTTGTCCTTTTATCACCACTCTATTGAACCCCTTGCAGTTAAGCCTTTATAAAGGTCCCTTAGAATAAGAACTGAAATTATGCAAGAGAGATAAAAAAGTATTACTGAAAGATCAACCTTGAAAGTGGGTGTGTTTTGTGTATCCACTGTCTTCCCACTTAGACTACTTTTTTTTGTAATAACTGTTACCACTAAGGGATTAACTCATAATTTGCATACCCTGATTAATTAGGAATATTGAACATAAAGTCCTTTAAATTGGGAAATGGTGGCAAGCCTATGTGACTTACTCTTTGTGGTTATCTGAATATTTCTCAGCAGGGAATATAGCACTATTTTAAAAGGTAAACAATGCAGGCAATGGAATGCTCAAAGAAAACAGTGCTGTAATGGACTTCAGCTATCTTGGATAATGGAATAAAAACTTGGTTGTCTTTGTACAAACTTTTTTAATCTTCAGTCATTTGGGCAGAATAACATTTGCTAGTTTTAAGCATTGGTTATCATTTCTGATGTAATGGAAAATACAATTGGACTTAGAATCAGAGGTCTGGGGATTAGATCCAGAATGTGCCAAATTATGTGTTTTTAGATAAGCCATTTCATCAGTCTGCCTCAAAGTCCTTTATTTCTTTGAATTTCCAAAAATGGTGAAGTTAATCTCCAGAGTGGTTAAGAGGCTGAAATGAGAACAATTGCAAGAGCCCTTAGCACCAAGTAGGCGCTCCATATTAGATGACAGAATCTTCAGTCTGCAAAATATGGGATGGTAACTGACTGTTTACTAAAAAATTCTCTGACAACAGTTGTGAAAGTTGTTACTCAGAAGTGTGAAATTTAAACCAATAACAGTTATCTAGTCCCACAAGAGTAATGAATAACACCATAAAATCCCAGTGGTACTGTTTATTGTGCAGAATAAACATTTTCTGTACAAGGCAGGTCAGTCCTGGCAACTGGGTATTTCTGAGGCAGTCCTCTTGCCTGGCTCGCTGGGAAGTTAGCTTGAACTGCAAGGACTTGGCATATTTCATGTGTCTCTTGTTCTGCATCAGAGCAGACCAGCATTCTCATGGAGGTGGCAGAGGAGAGCAGCAACAGAGCCCACCCTTGTAAGTCCCTTTCATGTCTACATCTACACTGGCCAGCAGTCATTTAGAAGCAAATGACATGATTAGGCACAGAGTGGAAAGTGTTACAGAGTGCTTAAGCAAAGGGAGAGGACATAAGAGTGATGAAGAGTTGGTTTCCTAGGATAATCTGCCCAGTCCTTGCGTTGTGCTGACCTGTGCTCTAGTTTTTGCTGCCAAAGAGAAAGATGGGGGAAAAAATGAAGAGATCTCAAGCTGGATCTTAGCAAAGTGGCTCCTTGGTTCAAAGTATTTTTAATTCATAGTATTAAGTAGATGCCTATGGTTTGCTAAGTCGCAGGAAGAGAAGTTAAAGCACTGTGTATTTTGTATAAAGGTTCATTGTTGCAGTTTCTCCTGACCATTGCCATGAGAATGGAAGTTAATATTCTCTTCCTTCTGTGCTTGGCTTCTAGTCAAGATCCAGAAATCATTCAGAGAAATCCTCGTGACAATGTCACTTCTCAACTTTTCTGGGGTTTCTTGAATGCAAAGATGCCCTTTACTTGCTACTCTGTGCTGGCCACTTTCAGAAGCATGTAGTGCTTTAGGTACTGTTACTGATATGCTTCAGCAACGATTGATTGATAGAGTTATATTTGACTCTGACACTGAAAGTTTTTAAAGGACCGTAGTTTGTGTCCAGTTTCTGTATTACCTGTATCAAAAACTACCTGGAAGATGGTGCTTATGTTTTTGAAGAGGTTAGAAAAGAGGTTCCTTCTGTGAAAATATCCATGCACTTGGTTAGATGAAAACGTAGTCGGCCTCCACCTTCAATTCCATGTGCCCAGCATCCCTTCACCAGACTCCAGTGGGCTAGTTACATTTCTTGGATACTATTTTAGATAGGTTTCTTGCTTCATGTTTGCCCTGCAAGGCTTTATAGACAAGAAGGAAAAATCAATTTCTTTGCAGCCCTTGTCACCATCAAGGATGTGCACTTCTTCATACTAAACATGTCTACTTTCAGTGTCACCCTCCTTACTGTCACTTCTCCATCTTGGACACTTGTCCTTCTATTTAAAGAAAGTATCATTCAAGGATAACTGGAGTCCCTTGGAGAGCTTTTAAAATGGAACTTTCCTCATCTCCTCTGGTGGTTTCTAGATCTTCTGAGCAGATACAGACTTGAAGTGCCAGGATTTGCATTTTCCAAAAGCCTTGAGTGATGATCAAGCAGAACTTACAGCACTGCTGGAACCACATACCCTGTGGGCTTCCCAAGCATGACCACCATGTTTTTCCCTCTTCCCATCTACCATTCATTAAAATTCAGGCCATGCAAAAGAAAGTTATAGTTTCTTCTTGCATATGGTTAATTTGAAATTTTTCATGAACCCAGTGTAGCTTTGGAGGGTGTGGGAAGCAGTACATGACTTCAAACTTGTCAACCAAAATTAACATCTTTTGGTTCAGGCTTAAAACTGCATCTTTGAATAAATGGCCCATGTTTCTTAAGCTTCCTATTTTTCTATCCAGAGTGGCATCCAATGGATTGTCCTGAATGGGGTCCTATGGGAGCCTTGAAAGCAGGTTTTTAATACACATGCTCAGGTCCTTGATGGTTCTGCTCCTCTGGCATCTTCCTGCTATCTCTATTGGATATCACTGTTCTGGATAGATCTGTTTGTCTGTTTTATTTTTATGGCTGGCTCAGCCTGCCCTGAGGGCAAGGCTGGCACAGTATGTGGTGCCGGGGATCGAACCGTGGTCCCTGAAGCCGCCTAAGCTTTCCTAAGCAGGCGCTTTAGACAACTGAGCCATCCTTCCAGGCCCCTTGTTTGTCAATGTAAGTGGATCACTATCATTTGTTCTCGTGTTGATGTGACTTGCTGCTGCCCACAGTCTGCCATTGCCTTTGGTCTCAAGGTCTCCTTCCATTTCCCAACTTTATCACTGTGAATATGATTAGCATTTTGGTGGGTTGAAAGGGAAGATGCTGGAACTTCAGAATACCCTGAATATCTTGTTCAAGCTCTGCCAAGCGTATTTTCAACTCTGCACTAATGGTAAGCTGGAGCTTCCATGACATGTTGGGTATGCTACTAAGTCATTATGAGGTATCTCCACTACCTGCAACCTTCTCCCAACTATGCCTAAGCAAGTAGCTAACCCTGATTCTTTACAACTTTCCCATTCCTTCCCTGCACTTGGTGCCTATTGCTAACCTGGACGGTTTCTGTTTAGTTCTCCCTACATGTCTCCACAAAGGCATGCATGAGCAAATGTACCAGGCTCAACCCTTCGAGTAAGGAAAGGCACAATTGCAGTTGTTCTTACTCTTTTACAACCTACTCTTCTTCTCTTTCCCTACCTGAGAGTCATTTCCTCCCTGATAGGCTTTTTTGGAATTACATCCTTAGTTTTTGCCATCTTTGGTTTAGAGTAAAACTCAAGTTTAATCATCCATGCTTTGCTTTCAGTATGTGATTGGAGCTCTTAGAATTTAGAACACCATTTTTTGTCCTCAACAAAACCAACTTTAAAAACTAATTATGGGCTGGAGATGTAGTTAAGAGGTAGACTGCTTGCCTAGCATGTGTGAGGCCCTCACTTTGATCACTAGTACCATAAAAACTGCCTATCTTCCTAGAAATGCCAAACAGTAATCAAACAAAGTAATAAAATAAAGGCTCAGCAGGTCACAGAGAAGTAGTGGCTGTCTTATTTCTCTAGTACTCACACTTTCCCTATGACTATGAGCTTCATGGCTTAACTTTACTGGAAAGGTAGCTGGGAGATACTTATAAGGGAAATGAAATATTTGATATTGTCAGAATATTGGTTCAACCTAAATATGCTCATCACAGACTTGTCTTTCCATCTCCAGTGCTTTTTCCTGTTATGGTTCTCAGAACCTTGAGTGTCCTTTTCCTGATTGCCTGACATGGCACTGTTCATTTTCCCAAAGCTGAATTCAGATTTCACCTGTACCATTTAACTTTTCCCATTCTCCTCAGCTTTAATTCCCTTTTAATTCTTTTTTAAGAAAAACTTTTATTTATTTATTTGGTACAAGGTCTCACTACACAGTTCAGATTTGTAGTGATCCTCCTGTCTCACCCGCCCTGCACTGGGATTATAGGTGTGAGCCACCATGCTTGCCTCAGTTATCTCACTAGCCCCTATAATTCTCTTCTTAGCCCTCCCTTGTTCATTTTTTATGCTAATGAGAAAGCATTTGTCATAATTATGACTAGGAATCCTTTACTCCCTTGCTAAATTGTGAGTTCTTCCTATTTGGAAAGCTCTCTGGTCTTTGCACTTCAAATACCCGTCTTGTGAATGCAGTATCAATTTGCTCTCTGTGAAGTAAAATTTACCCCCTTCCTGTTGCAGTAGCTGTCACCAGTACTTGGATGTTTGTGGGATGCATGTACAGGCACCTCTAGATGGGTAAGTAAGGGCCTTGGGAGACAGTGCTAGATACAGGGAAGAAACTTTGACATAATAATCTGTAATGACAATGGCCTCATAAGAGTGTGACCCTCATTAGAAGTGCTTTAGATTAGATTAGCACTACTTGGGTTATAAGCCCTTTTAGGACAGATACTAAAAATATTTCCCCAAATTTTTAATATGTGTTATATTGTTATATCTGCTTCAACACCAGTGTCTTATACAAAATAGTCATGAAAGAAACTGTTCTTGACCTGTGGACAGGTGCTCAGAAGACCTAGCTTGATTGACTCTTGGGATGCCTTCTTTTCTTGAGAGCTCATTTATTTTTCATTTGTTTTCTTTGAAATGCATGGTATACTTTCCTCCATCCTTCTCCCTCCCCTTCTTATATGGGATTCCATCTTGATCCAGGGCTGTCATTTTTCTCTGTTTATCATCAAAGGTTTTAACAAGCATAGAAATATATATGTTTGGAAGGGAGGTGGGATGGGTGGAGACAAGGGACTGGGGGTCACCTGAGTTCCTAGAAATACCACGGTTGGTACTGAAGCACTGCCATAGTTTTGAGAGTTAGCACCAAAACAACACTGGCCTTGAATGTGGAAGGCCACATTCTTTAAGATTATCTTCTTGTTTCTGAAAGCCAAGTAGACAGCAACTATGGTCTGGCCTTTTTTGATGCACATTTAAAGATGCCAGCAAGAAAACAGATTGGCCTCAGTTGAAACCGTAGTTACAGAATTGTGATCCTAAAGGCAGCCTGTGACACTCTTCAGAGTATGGTGGTGCTCACTGTAACAGCAATAACAAAAACCGTCCAGATCAGTAATTACTGTCTTCAGAGAACAAGCAAGGATGGAAGTCATTTTGGCATGATTATTTGCATCCCACAATGTAAGAAAAATGCTGAATTTAGAAAAACAGTACAAGAGTGTGAGAGTTCAGCTAGTGCTTTTATATTTGCATTTCTAAATCAAATACATTGGTCAGTTAGCACCACTAGGCACTATGATAGAAAAACTTTTGGGAGGACTGTGGCCCATGTGGATTATAACATGCTATAGGATCAGAGGATGGAAAGTATGGCCAGCAACTCTAGCCAAGGTGGCACAGAGGTTGGGGTGCATTTAACTTTGAAGGCATAGCTTGGGTACTGAGTTGGGGACTTGGGTAAAATAGGACATAAAGGTAAGAAAGAGGGAGGTTCTGGAACAGGAATTGACTTGGTTGGTGAACTCTTAGTTTAGTCTTATGTACATACAAGGTGGAATTTGCTTAGTTCTGAAGCTTCCTAGGCTAGGCGATTTCTCTGCAGAATTTGAAGCCATCCCACATGATCTGTCTACATGGACTGCAGTATTTTCCAGGGCTCCTCTGTGATTGTGCTTACATCAGCTGGTCTGGGCAGGCAGGACCAAGAAGCCCTCTGACTTCATGTCTGAAAGGATCTGTGCTTGGGCTGTATAATTACCAGCATTTATTAGACACTATCAGCTCTCTTTGGGATGGCTTTTGGCAGATAGGGTAGAAATCTATTATATATTTAGATCATACTCAGTCTCTTTGAAAGAATTCCTAAGCAAGTCCACTCAACCCCATATCCAAGTATATCTCAGACTGTAAGTCAAAAGGAAGTGGGTCTTTTTGGTTGGCAAATTGAAAAAGAAATCACCACTCAAGAAACAGGTATGTGGTGGGGAAGAAAATGACATCTCTATATTAGCTTAATCATCAAACAAGTGCTCCCTGATGGACAAAGCATGCAAGATTTAAAGAGAATTATAGACAGACAGGGCTGAACATTGGCTGTCATCCAACAAAGCTCTTAAAAGATTGGAGTCACTGCTATATCCTGTAGCTCTGACCTGGAGGGAAAAGGAGTTTAGGAGACATGGCACACACTTAAGAATGCTTAATTGCCTCTCTGGTTCTGGGTTCTCTTTAGGCCCTGAGAAGGGGGTGGGTGGGAGAGCAGGGTAGGCCATTCTTCCTGAGTGTGCATATCTACACTGGCGGTGCTGCTTGCCAATGTTGCTGTGGGTTTTCTTGACTCTCACCTGGCACATTTTCTAGCCTGGAGGAATGGAGGATGCCACTCCTTACCTCATCCTGCTTGCTTCTGGCCTGAAAATCTGACAATCCTTTATCATCAACTAACATCTATCAGGAGTTCCAAAGAAATGAGTGAAGAGATGTGGGTTGGTGGCCAGAGAAACTAGAGTGCTGAAGGTCTGCCCAGAAATAAAGAGACTGCCTGTTTCTATAGTAGCAGAGTTGACCTGCATCTTCACACAGATGTTGCAATGCTGTTGTTTGAGAACATTGCTGGAGGTGGTGGGAGCACCTTTAGTTCTTCACTAGGTCAGAGAACAGATTGTTGGAAACAGTCATGAATTATTCAGCTGATTACCATATAAGGTGCTGTTTTGGTGTTGGCAATAAAGGTGGAAATGAAGCAATGAGACTGCTGTGTGTGTGTGTGTGTGTGTGTGTGTGTGTGTGTGTTTTATAGATTAACTCTGGTATCAGTTTCTACAGAGAAGTCTAGAGCTATTTTGAATGCAGAAAGGCTCACTGACATAAATAGGTGGTCTTGGGTATAGCCAGTGTGCCAGGTACCATGTTAAGCAATGGTAAAATTTGTAGACATTGCTTTAGACTGACCTCCTGCTCTGAGTACCAACAGACCAGGTTAACAAGAGGTCACTCATAGTGAGGTCCCATGTTACCAAACTAAAATTAAGTTGTTGATCTGACCTTCTGAGAAATCATGTGACTAATGATGGAGGCTTTCTTGGTGTTATACACCAGGGGAGTAATCAGTGGCAATATTGTTGCTAGTATTTTGGATAGAAAAATCCACTGGGCAGATAACTTCAGATAACTATTGGCTTCCCTTCCTGGGCTGTAGATGATAAGAGGAAATCACCAGAAAAAAAAAAAAAAAAAAAACAGGTAAAAGTTGCAAAAGTGCTTCATATAATACAAGATGGCACAGTTTAAGAGTATGAATAATGTTCATTTATTCATCTTTCCAAATTAAGTCATCTTGAGGGTTGTTTACTAAGACAAATTTACTCAAAATAAATGAGAGATTATTTGAGGCAGCTCACTACAGAGGTGTTCTTATGGTTAGATAGAACTGTTGCATTAGTCTCTGGTTCACAGGTAAATATCCACAGGGTGGAGAGGTATTGGCTCACTGACTTAGCATGAATGTTAGCATAGGCAGAAATACCTAGAATGAGGGTGGGAACCTGAAGAACCTGGTCCTATTCTGGGGTTCTGGATGGAGAGCTGGTGGCATGGCTGAGAGTGCCAGTCACCCACATGTTGTAGATCTGAAAGGCAGCAATTGGTGCTGTCTGCTTACCCAGGGCAATGAAGAAATGGACACCCTACAGCAGAAGGAAGGCTAAGGTCCCTTGCCCACTCACCACCAAGTGGGCTTGGAGAGGACCTTCTCCCTAGGACTGGAAGGCAATTTGACTGAGATGACTTCTTCTTTAGAAACAACCTGAGGGCCAGGAATGCTCTGGGGTTTTGCAGCAGAAGGGATTCAAATGGCTGATGAGCATACAGAGTCTTTTCCTCTGCCACAGGCAACCCTGAGAGACCACGTGGCCCTCCCAAATAGTCTTTGGTTTCTGTTTTCTCCACAAAGATGCCAAGAGATCTTTTAATTTTCATCATGTTTTTGAATAGGAAATAAGTTGAGATGGAATAAAATTGAAAAACTCTGATGGAATAGCCATTAAAGTCTGTCATTTCCTCCTCAGAGATGATCAATATTGCCAGTTTCCCTGCATCTTTCTAAGATGTAGTTCATGACCACACAACCAATTATATACACATATGCTACCTTAAATGGCAGTGTACTAGATCCACTGTCCTGTACTTTAATTTTGTTACTTATAACTTCTTAAGAGTTATTCCACATTACTAAGTCAAGAACATTCTCATTTTTCCCAGCTGCATAATGTTTCACTGTGAAGATGAACTACAGCATATTTAATTAGTCTCCTGCTGGTGCCCACTTATAACGTCGCCAGAATTTCACTATTGTAAACAATGCTGCGGTGACTAACATTGTGTTTCTGTACATATGCAAGGTAAATCTCCAGTTGTGGAATTGTAGTTTTTAGTTATTACAACTGCCTTGTACAAAGCTGGTGTCAGAGTATAGTACCACTAGTTATAAAAAAAGAATGCTTTGTCACATGACCTCTATAAGCAAACATTCTGTCAAACTTGTTCAACTTTTTCAATTTGAGAGGAGAAAAATGCTAAGAAAATTTGTTTTTTAAAAAAAGGCAAATCAGATCACGTCACTTCTGTGCTCATGTCTTTGTTACTCTCCTGCTGTTCTTAGGATGAAGCCAAGCCCCGGTGGCCTCATGAGAAAGTCCTTATAACATTCACTAGTCACCTCTTTGACCTTGTCTCCTACCTTTCTTAGGTTGCCTATGCTCTGGGCTCACTGACCTTGATTGTCCTTGAATGCTCCAGGCTAGTGCCATCCCAGAGGTTGACATTTGCCAATTCTTCTATAATCTGCTTTGATCTTAGTTTCCCAGAGTTTATTACTCAGATCTTAGAGAAGCCAGCATTAACTTCAACCTCTAGAACCATCTCCATCAGGACACAGGAGCATTTTCCTATATATAATACCAACCCATAAATATGGAGAAATTACAATTCTATAGAAACTGCATAGTAGCCAGCTCCCCCATAGATGCCAAGACCAGTGGGTGACAGTTGGATATCAAGATATTTGCATAGATTATAAAGGAGGAAAAAATGACAATTTAAGTACAGAGACATGGTGGAAAATCTCCTTAATAATGTGATCAAATTTAACCCTACCAGGCATGGAATGTGCTTCTGGTGTAAAATAATGAGAAAGGTATACATCAATTACATTGGTGAATTTTTTTGCCATGTATATGATTTGAATCTAATCATGTTATGTTACCAGAAAAACTCAAATTCTGGGATGTTCTGTAAGATGACTATGAATAATAGTAGAGAGAATAAGATAAAGAGAGAAACAACAAAAAGCCTTATAACCTGTGAGGTCTTTAAAAAAAATAATAAATCAGCCTTTGATGGAGTTTGAGCTGAAAGTGACATCCTGTGCCATAATATTTAATGGCTGATTTGATTTGACAGCTGGATTGAGAATAACCAACGTGGGACAGGGATAAAACCTTATGACCAGTAAGGAGGCTATTTCAGTAATTCAAGCAAGATGATATGGACTTGGACTAGGATGATGAGAACTGGTTTGCTACACACATACTAGTATAATGCAAGAAAAGATAGAACCACTTATTTCAAACATACAACAGTGAATAGAGTCACACCATCTGAATGCAATGATTATCAGCTTATGATAGATCTTGTTTCATCTGTATTCATACCCATTTTCTTCTACCATTTTATTTTTATGTACCTCTCAGACACATTGTTTTTTTCAGACATATTATTGCATTATAGTTATTGTTTAAGAATTTGCTGATGGACTTGATGTAGAACGTGGAGAAAGGAAGAGGTCAGTGATGTCTTTGGTTTTTGATGTGAACAACACAGGTGTATTTATTAGGCAGGAAAGACTTTTAAAAGGAATAATTTTGTAAGAGAAATAATTAGATAACTTCAGTTCACATATAGTTTGAAATGCTTATTGGAGTTTCAGGACATTAGGAAATCTGATATTATAGACTTACATTTGAGAGTTGTTAGATTTAAAGATAGTATCTAAAACCAAAAGATTGAGTTTCAGTTTCTGCTAATTTTCATGTAATTTATGTCAGACTGTTTGCTAATAATTATAAACTCTGGAAGCATGGCAGAGTGAGCAAATACAGATACAGACTGGAAGAGGTACTGCCCTAGAAGGAAGGGTAGTATATTGGGTGGGATCCATATCTGAGAGTCTTCTTTTCCTCAGGTTTCTCTCAGGCTTATGCAATATATGCCAAGTAGAGCTCAAGCAGAAGTGGTGGTCTGGCTGCTGAGACTTTGAGAGAAGCTGGAAGTACATGGAGCAAGGAGTCACAGAACACAGGGTCTCATAATCTGTGTCTACACTGGCTGTATAATCTTTGCCTCATCCTTAAGTATATGTGGAGGAGAGGCGATCAAAACTCCAAAGTGCCCAGAGGAAAGAAATTCCTGGAAGACCAGAAGAGCAGAGCAGGTATTTCAGCTTGCACTGTAACTTGAGTTCTCTCAAGGTAGAGTAGAAGGGCTTAATAAGGAGGTAAGCTTTCCGCCGAAGCTTCAGACAATCGGGGCACATATCCTCAGTACTAAAGAGCAAATTGGAAATGTCACCACAACAGATCCCAAAATCAAGTTATTGCAGGGTCAAGGTGGTCTTCCAACACTTCATAGCTAACTAGAACAATCCTCTTTCAAAGAGATAACAGAATCTAGAGTCTCTGCAGTAAAATATTTATAATCTAAAGTTATAAAATATAGTAAATAAACAGGAAGATGTGATCTGCAGTCCAAGAAAATGAATGAAAACAAGCAGATAAACAGATAATATGATTTTGGAATTAGCAGACAAAGACTTTCAAACAAATGTAAGTATTATGAATAATCAATAGAAATAATGAATTGACTAATGATATAGAAAATGTCAGGAGAAATACAGAAACTGAAAAATAACTAATGGAAACTCTAGAGTTGGAATATGATGTATATGCAATAAAAAGTCCATAAGTTGGATAAAAACCAAAGAAAATATCAGTGAGTATAAAGTTATCATTTAAGGAACACTGAAGAAAAAAAAGATGAAAAGCATCTCAATGGCCAATATGAAGTATAACTCACATGTAATTGGAATTGCACAAAGAGCACAAATCAGACAGAAAAAAATATTTGAAGAAATAGCCAAAGCTTTCCAAGTTTTCTCTAAAATAGCAATCCAGGGATGGCCAGATAGCTCAGCAGATTAAAGCACCTGCTTCAGTAGAGTGTAGCGACTGGAGTTCCATCCCCTGCCTATAGTGCTGGCCCTAGCCCCACCTCCTAGAGCATCCTGAGAGGGTGATTGGGACTGGGTGTGGTGGCACCCACACCTGTAATGCCAGTGCTTGGGGAGGCTGAAAAACAGAATCACTACAAGTCCAATCTACATAGTAAGATCCTGTAGACCCTGTAGACCCTATCCTAAATTCATAAAAAAATAAAATAGCGATCCATAAATCCAGGGCTATAATAAGCCCTATGGAAGTTAAATATACAGAAAACCATACTTAAGTATACATAGTTCAAATGTTAAGCCAGCATATCAGACATACACAGGAAAACCTTAAAAATAACAAGACAAAATAGGCATACCACATACAGTGGTAGAAGTGTAATTACTAAGTGCTTACCAGAAAAATCGATTTCTAGACAATGAATGAACTTTGGAAGTACTGAAAAATAAAAACAAAAATAATGTCAACCTAGAATTCTATAGCCTACAAAAATATATTTAAAAATGAAAGTTAAATTCGTACATAAAATCTGAGAGAATCTGAGAGAACCTTTTACCAGCAGATCATACAACAAAAGATGGTTAACCAATTGTCTCAAGCTGAAAGGAGACAATACCTGGTAGAAAGGGGTGAAGTAACTGGGATTCCAAGTGGGACTGGGAAATATGTGGACAAATATATAATCACAGGGTAGAGATCTCCCTGGAAAAAGTTATGGATATAGAGAGAAGAGGTACAGGTTTGAACTTTTGAGTGTCCTTATAGCAAGAGGTTGGGAAGATGAGGAGGAGCCAGTTAAACTGAGCTGCCCATGAGGCAGGAGGAAAGCCTGATGGGGCCCGTGTTTTGGAAAAGCCTGTCCAATGGCCAGTCTGTCCAATACTACTCGGGCTGAGAGGTCAAGTTAGGATGAAAAGGCATTGCTGGGTTTAGCAACCTGGAGGCTCTCATGACAGGACCTTGGCTGGTACAGTGATGGAATAGGAAGACGGGTCAAACTAAGAGAAATTCAGCAATGGAAGAAAGAGTAAGAGATGTTAGGAGAGGACCAGATTCTTTCTCGGTGAGGTTTAAGGGATAAATGTTTGGCTCATAGCAAGGACCTCCAGCCATCAGATTCCTTCTTTCTTCAAAAGGTGTTGTCACTGACTTGGTCTCTGCAATACAGAATATCCTGAGCCAAAAGGGCTGCCCCAGAATGCCTGAGCAGGGGGAGATCGAGCATCCTATTATGTCTTTTCTCTCCCTCCAAGCTCCTCACCCAGGTGAGGAGGGTTCTGGGGGGACCATTGGGAGTGGTAGTGCTTGCTTATACAGTGGTGGATTCTGAAGCATTGTTTCACCCATTAAGCGTGAACTCAGGGGAGAGACCCTTAAATCTTCACTTGAAGTGGCAGCTCCCCAACCCCATGCTGCGGCCAGTGGACTTTTTGGCAGGTGCTCCTGCTTGGGACTTTTGTACTCTATCCTTGCTCAATGGCCAAATAGTAGCAGTTATGTTAGGATGCTGTCGACTGAAAAAGGACAGGAACTCAATCTGAAACAGCCTAAATAGTGAGGAAGCTCAATGTTTCACAGAATAAAAGTCCAAAAGTAGCCGAGGCCCTCTGTGGTAAGAGGGTGAGTCACTTTCTGTCTCGGGTCTACTATTCTCATTCATTCAACAAATATTTGTGGAGTACCTACTTCATGTTAGGCATTGCTCTAGGGGCTGAAGTTGCATCCATGAATAATACAAAATTGCTTCTGTTGGCATTTACGTTCTATTTGGAGAGCAAGACAAAAAGTGCACATAGTGATAAATGATATGAAAATAAGTCAAGCTGGGCAAGATTGTAAAAAGTGACAGAAAGTGTGAGGAGTCTATTTTACAGAAAACATTTTGGGTTGCTCTCTCTGAGAAAGAGACATTTAAGTAGAGGCTTGTGATAGCAAGCTATTGGATATTGATGGAGGAGGACATTCCAGGCCAAAAGAAGCTCAAGTACCATGGTCTGGGGAGGAAGTTGCTGAGTAAATTTGGGGATGATGGGATGGCTGAAGTATAGCAGGTGAGGCAGGTGGGAGATAAAGAAATAAACGTTGGCAGCGATCTGATTACATGATCTCCACAGGACATGGAAAGTACACTAGATTTTGCACTGCAGTTGCAACATCTGGAGGATTTTGGTAAGAGGAATTTTTGATTTAAAATCAGCCATAAGGAATCTCTCCATCCTAGAAGGGAGCAAGGGCAAAGCCAGGAACTCAGCAGGTGGTTCCTGCAACAACAGCCCAAGCTAAAGACGAAGGCTATTTTGTAGCAGAGAGATGTCAGGGAAGATAGTGCTAAGTATTCAGACACAGAGTATGTTTTGAAGACTGACTAACAGAGTTTGCTGGTGAAATGGAAGCTGTAGGATTTTGACCTGAGTGACGTGAAGTGTGGAGCTGCCAATAACTAAGTCAGACTGAGGAGTACAGAGAGTAGTAGGTTTGAGGGCTAAACTCAGTAGTTTACCTTTTAATGTGTTTGATTTGTCTATGAGGAGATTCTGATTCGACAACTGCACGCCAAAATCTGAAGGGCAGGGGGAAATGATGGGGCTAGAGTTCTATGCTTGGAGTCTAGGATGATATGTGATGCAAGGTGACCGGTGTACTGCACAGTAAGCATGTGTAGAAAGGACAGAGGGCCACACTTTAATCCTTAGATTCTTCAAAGTTTAAGTGCTGGAAGGATAAGTTGAAACTAGTAAGGGATTGAGTGGGAGTGACCAGTGGAAAAAAGGGACAGTGTTGTCCCTGATACCAAGTTTCAAGGAGGACAGAATGAATGTGAGGGTACAACCTGTGGGTAAGAAAGACAAGACAAAATGGGCTATCAGTAACAATATGGACATCAGGGGACACGACCAATTTCTGTGGGTAGTGAACAAATTCTGAGAGGTCTTGGCTAAACAGAATGGAGGTTGAGGAAATTGAGACAATCCGGAGATAAAACATTTAGAGTAGTTTTGCCATTAATAGGAGCAGGAAATGAGGTGGTAGCCAGAGAGGAAGCTGAGGTCACAGGAGCTTTTCTGAGAGATAGCAAATGAAGCAGCATTTTGGTTTTATAGAGAAGAATTCAGCAGAGGAGGGAAAGTAGAGCAATCCAAGGGGACCATGGTGACAACTACAGTGCCAGGGCTTGGGAGAGAGGCAAAAGCACGGGCCCCAGTGAGATGGACGGCAGACTGTGCTCATGTGCTGCTGCATCTGTAGGTGAGAGGAGGGCATGTGGAAGCTGTCTTGAGGTGGTCTGTGTTTCCTTAGTGACAGAAGAAAGGACAGTCACCAATTGGCTAGAGTGACAGGAGGGAAGGAAGTGTTGGACACTTGAGAAGAATGGACAAGGCACAGCACTGTGGTGGAAGAGTAGGGAACCAAGTGGACCAGGCAGATGTGGAAAGTTGCCAGAGACCTGAGGAGCCCAGCACTCGTGCAGTCACAGCCCTAAGGCGCGACAGGAAGTGGATGAGCTATTCTGCCAGTGCTCCCTGTGGGAGATATGCTTTCCTGTCCTGATGACCTCTGGCTCAGGTGTGCGTTGGTGAAATAGGAAGGGACCTGATGTGTGGCAATGCCAGGCAGTGGCTTTGTGAGGCAGTGTGATCCCCACATTTCTTCTATCCAAGACTCGCCATGTCCTCCGGGAGGCTGCTCCATTAGCTTCCGCTGGAGTGAAGATGTCGGGAGCAGAGCCACAGCTGACCTACACTGGGCATGGCCTGGAGGGAAAGGATCCTTTGCAGTGTGGCCTGTTTTGTGCAAACTGAGCCCCAGATGCAAATCCTGGGCTCAAGATGGTCTGCCTTTCTTTCTTTCTTTCTTTCTTTCTTTCTTTCTTTCTTTCTTTCTTTCTTTCTTTCTTTCTTTCTTCCTTCCTTCCTTCCTTCATTCTTTCTTTTTTGTATTGGTATGGGGGTCTCAGCATGCAGCTTGAACTCAAAATGATCCTCCTGTTTTTAGCCTCTCCAGCACTGAAATTACAGACATGTGACACCACATGTGTGGCCTCAGTAGTGGCTAGCCAAGTGCGCCCGGAGGACAGAGCCGGCTCAGCAAGTGGTGCCAGGGATCAAACCCTATCCCTGTACGCAAGTGGTGCAGGGGATCAAACCCTATCTCTGCACTTGCCTCAACTGGCGTTTAGTTTGCTGAGCTATCTTGCCAGCCCTAGGATAGCTTTTCACCAGCTGTCTTTCCTGCCTGCCTGCTGATGCAGGGAAGTGGACTTTTTTTTTTTTTTTTTTACATAAAAAAATCCAACTTTATTGAACATAAGAATAGATAGACTTTCTTTTTCTGGTCCTGCGCTCACTTTTGTAGCCCAGGCTGGTCTCGAACTCGCACCAATCCTCCTGCCTCAGCCTCCCAAGTGCTGGGATTACAGGCGTGAGCCACCACGCCCGGCTGGACTTTCAAATTAACTATTTTTACTTTATAGTCATTATTTTTAAAGCTATTTGATCCATGTTAGAACTTACTAAGTGGCACTACGTGAAGATGCTTATCTATTACTTCAATTCTACATTCATAGACAAATATATTTAAATCTAGATAGAAACATTTGTGATTGGATTAGTACAAGGTAGTCCCTGCTCTTTGCACTACTCAATCTGGCAATAGGCGACCATCCACTCTACAGCAAATTTGAATCATAAGCACAAATTTGAATTTTACACAAATACTCAGTTTTACTCTTATTCTTACATTAGTGGGAGCTGATATCAGTAACTTACAGGCAAGCATATGCTTTTGTTTTCTACCTCCTAGCTAAACTAAAATATGGACAATGTATTGTTTTCCTTAAGTAAGACTTGCTTTTTATATTTCAATGAGAATACCATGTAACCCTTACATAAACAAAATGACCAGGATACTCATGAAACCATCTTTGGGGAAGTACTTAATATGCATCTTATTTAAATAAATCCTCTAGTAAGAAATGGAGAATTCACTGCCTTTACTTTGAGGGCTTTGTAGCTCTCTGTCAAATTTCTATGTGTAGTTCACCAACAGTCCCTTATTGGAAATACCAGTATTTCTGAATGATAGTTTTCAAAAGGACTTTAAAGTCTTAAAAATCTGAATCCAGGGCTGGGGAGATAGCTCCGAGGCACAAGTGCCTGCTGGGCAAGTGCAAGGTCGTGAGTTCAAACCCTGGTAAAAAAAAAAAAAAAAAAAAAAAAAAAAAAAAAAAAAAAAAAAAAAAAAAAAAAAAAAAAAAAAAAAAAAAAAAAAAAAAAAAAAAAAAAAAAAAAAAAAGTCTGAATCTCATTTGGCTTGCTTTGCTCTTGATTCCACCCAAGCTTCATGGTTCACTTCATGTCATCATCTCCATCTTCATAAATCTTCTTTAAAACATTCATTAATTCCTCACCAGGGTCTGTCCTGGCATCCTAGGATGGCTTTTCTTTTTCTTTGCACTCTTTCTCAACCTGAGTTAAGTATTCCCACTACATGTTCTCTGCTTTTTTCCTACACAAAATAAAAACTGTATCAGTCTTATCTTTTTTGAACTGCCTTCCACTGAGATGGGTTTCAAGATTGTTCACAATCTCGGAGTAATTCTTCCCATTTTGATTCTTTACCAAAAGATCAAATGACCTCCCTGTGGAATGCACCTGAGCGTTCTCAGCAGGAGCTTGATGAACTCCAGTTAAGGTCATGTAGATTTTCACACTTACCTGACTGATCCCATCCGTAATTACTGATCTTCACTATGTATCCTGCTGTGATGGGAGCAAACACAGGGGCTGGTTTTTCATTGTCAAGAAGTCTGGCTTCTTCTGTGATTTTTGTTGCACCTTATTCTTCATTTCTGTTTCAAGTTTGGATTTTTTGGCTGTCAGAGCATCATGTACTGTCTTCCTGGTAGCCTTACCCAGCAATGCCTTTACCTCTTCTAGATCATTCTGTAACCCCACCACCACCACCACCACCACCACCACCACCACCACCACCACCACCAAAGCCAAAGCCGAAGCCATAGTTGTGCAGGGTCGGACTGAAGGCCCGAGCTGCAGACAAGCATGCAAGGACAGGAACCACCGTACTCCCCACGGGCGTGAACCTCAGCAGTGTACTGGACCTAAGAGAGACTGCAGCCCTCCCTCTACATGCAGCGACTTTGGACTGGATTATTGATCTAATCAGTCCTGGGGATTGAGAGCAGGATAGAGGGGAAGGGGACAAAGAGACTGATGGTATAGTTATGGGAGTCTTAGCTGGGAGAAGGGATTTGAAGGAAGCACTACATTCCTGAGGTTCTTTGCCTTATGGTAATTAAAGGTAGCATTCGGGAACATCAGGGCTAAACTTTTCATGCATGGCTGTTATTGTTTGAGGTTTTGCAAGGGGAAACAATACAATATCAGATACTTTAGTTTTTTATAATAGTCACCCAAAGACTACAGGAACATGAAGTAAAGACCAAAGGATCCCACTGAGAGCCTGGATCCCATGGTAATGTCCTGCATGAGTCCAGTTGAAGACCCAGAGTCCACAGCAATGCTCCTTATTAGTCCAACTGAAGACAGTGTCTCATGCAAGCTGGGAAGGCCCCAAGGTCAGGGGTGGAAGCTAGAAAGTCTATGCCAGTGGGATGAAGGATCTGTGCTAGCAGGCTGAGGATACTGGAGCGAGGAAGCAATGCTCAAGGTAAAAACCAGAGCTTCCCTCAAAAGTACATAGCTGGCAACAGTGAGGTCCTGAGTTTCTTTGAGGATAAGAACAACCAAGTTCATCAGGCAAGCCAGTATAACAAACTCCTTCAAGAAAACCAACAGCTACCTACAACTTCCCAACAGCTTCTAAACTTCTTCCTCTCCAGTTCTACCTTTTATGCTGTGGATAACAACCCTCAGGTGGGTCTCCCACACCAAGCACCCACTGGTTCAGTTCAGCTGGGTGTTCCAAGTTGACCACCAGTTTCCAGTACTTTTACAAAGGACATGTTTTTTTCAATAAAAAGACTAGGTCTTTCTGTATTGCCCAGGCTACCTTGAACTGCCCCACCTGGGATTACATATATATGTACATATATATTACATATATATATATATATATATATATATATATATATATATATACATACATATATATCACTGAGCCAGGCTAGGAATTATTTTGTCTTACTGCAGAAACTGTGACTCAGTCATCTGAAGTATCTTAGGAGAAAGAGAGAGAATGAGAAGCTCCCTGAGATGTAGGAATTTCTGCTCCTTACATACCTCTATGTGCTTAGGCAAGAATGGTACCCAGACAGGAACAAGGTTCAAATTATACACTGTGGAAACAGTCTCAGGACCCTCTCCATTATGTTAATATTCTTCTCCTGTCCTTGATGTTTGGGCTAAGAAGTCCTCCTTTCGTAAGACCCCCTTCCCATGATTAGAGAAGTCACATGGCCCTGTGCAGCTGGAGTCCCTGCCCTGGGATCTCTGTAGGATCTGGCCCACCCATATGCCTCTGGCTAGCCAGGCTCTGGGGCAGCTTGAGGTCCTGCTTTAGATGCCTCTGCCAGTGGCCTGCACCTTTGCCCAAAGATGTTGGATGAGAGTGCACATGCTCCTTCCTCCCCTTGGCCACTTCCAGCACCAGCATGAGGAAAGGCTTGTGAGGAAGGGTGGGGTTGCTGACAGGCCTCATTTCTGAGAATGCAGGTTGAAAGTCCTGGCTGGGCTGAGGTCACCCAGCCTGGGCTCTTGTACCAATGGGAGCCTGATCTTGATTGATGATGGTTCTGTGGTGTGCCTGGTACCTTTGTCAGTCCTCAAGTCAGGCTCCCACTGAAGTCAGGCTGGGTATGCATGAGGCAGCCTGCAGCTAGGGGGTGTGGAAGCACGGGCTGATCTCCTCAGATCCATGATCTGGTGATGCAGTTCCTCTAGTGTTTATCTCAGTGGCTCCCACAAAGGCCCAGTGAGGCCTAAAGAGCAGGGTATGTCTATAGATAAGGCAGTTCCACCTGAGAGCACAGCGTTGGCTGGGGTGGGGGTGGTGGCCAGGGAGCACTCATGGCAGAGCCCTTCACCATCCTCCACTTCAAAGACTGCTGCCATGGATTCTGTATGTGGTGGCCAGGCCTCTGCACCTGAGCTTCATGGAACCCTGGCCTCACCTCAGCTACCTGGAAAATTTTTGCTTGCTCAGGGAGTACTGGACATGCCAGGCTGCCAGGGAGGGGGGTTGTAGAAACCTTCCATGGCATTTCCTGGGCTCTCCTACAGGTAGGCACCTGCTTTTTATTTTATAGAAATGAAGTGCATTGTCTGCTCCTTAGCCCCAAACTGAACTGAGGTGTCTTTGAATGTGCTTAGGCAAATTGTACGCTGCCTTGGTCTCCCCAAAGGTTTTGGGCCAAGTGGTTGATTCTGAGAAGGTTGGAAGTATTCCACAATGGCCAGCCTCAGCCACAGGCCTCTTCTTGCGGTAGCTTTGTCTACATGAGCTGGCCTTTAGGGAGCCTCAGCGGGCAACCATGCCAACTGAGGCACTGAGTCACCACCCTGGGAACTTGGGGGCAGGCCAGCCTCAGTGTTCCCAGATATGAAATGGGCATGAGCCTTTTACTGCTGTGGGAGGGCCTGGAGGGCTATAATTATAGGAGACATTCATATCCCTGAGAACCCTCAGATGGGCTGTCCCAAGAAAGCTGATGGGTAGGCATGGCTTTCATCTGGTTCTGGGAGTAACAAAATTCCTTCAGAGGACAGGGCTATGATGGGTGAGAGGAGGGATTGTAAAGAGACTCAGGAAGCGAGTGCCTGGCGCCCTTGGGAAGCCATCTTAGCACACACCAGAGCCTCTTCACAATTCAATCAAGTTGTTGCTTCTGTTCATACCAAAAGGGCCTTTTTAAAACACAATTAGGCTCTGTTTTATTATGTGTGACAGACGAGGCCATTAACCATTCCGACTATTAAATCAGACTTCATTAAAAAAATGGAAGTAACTGTAAATTGCCTTGGGTCACGATCGTTTAGAGCTGAGACATTTCAAAGAAAAACATTAGGGAGCTCAGGACTATGAAGAAGTTAATCAATCTGACATCCCAGGCGGGGCAGGCGGTGTGTGCTCCCCAAGAGCTGGTGTGGCCTCTCCCTAGAGCTGGCACAGCCCCGCCTCTCTCCAAAGGGAGCCACAAAGGCATCAAAAGGTAACTAGAAATTTTGGGGGAAAGGGAAATCTCTATTTCACAGAAATATTTTGTTGTTTTCTTTTTTTTTTTTTTTTTTGCTGAGAAATTATCTAAATATATCAACTGTGATTCAAAGTCATACAAAATACATATTTTGTTTTTATAGCAAAAAGTTACTTTAGAGCTATATGGAGCAATGTTATGGAAATGTATTATATCACCCTTACTCAAAAGAAGCCAGAGGGGGTTTTGCTTCTCAAAGTTTCAAGTTTTGGACACTTCCTGTCCCTCTGCAAGGCTCCTTGGCAGGAGGCCTGAGGCAGAGGCCCTCTTGTGAGTGTAGGTGAGTTTACTCCTTGTCCTGCGCAGGCCGTGCAAAGCCGGAAATGGAGAGGACAGTGCTGCCCGCCAAGGCGGTGCCTACAAGAAGGCAAGGAGAGGCTCAGCCATGCGCTCTCTTCCCACCAGGCCTTGCTTGACTGCTGGGAGCTTCGGAGAGCAAGGACAATGCTCTTCCTGCAGCGGGAGCAACCTGGCCTGGGCACAGGGGCTCAGGAGGAGTGGGGGCGGGGCTTTGTTTGGGACAGTGCTGGCCTGGAGATTGCACCTGGCAGCAAGTGTGTGTGTGAGTGTGTGTGTCTGTGTGTGCATTCAAGGCTGACCCAGGTAGGGTGGGGATAGGGGAAGGTGTGACCCTAACTGGCTGTCCAAACAGCTTTCCCTGATGGCGCAGGGAGGTAAAGATGAGGAGCCACCCAGGGACATTGCTGCTTGTTGCCCACCTCCAGCTGCAGATACAGAGGTGCCAGGCTGCTGAGCCCTAGCTTGCAACCCTCCAGGTGTGTGCAGGGCTCACCTCCCCGTGAAGTCTCCCAGGCCAACCCTGGCTGCCAGCTCTGTGTTGGACAGCCTTGAGCCAACCCAGCCTGTCTCCCTACCTGAAAGTTGCTGAAGCAAGTGTCCCTTGCCAGCAAGCCCCTCCCTTCCCCATCTCTCCCCTTCTTCCTTTCCTGCTCTACTGTTCTAGATGGTTCCTGAGGAAGAAGGCCTGCTGTCTGGGCTGGCTTTGCATGAGTGCCAGAGAGGGCTCCCTTTTGCCTCTGCTCCCAACCTTAGGGTCTAGCATGGAGCCTTCCTCCAGCCACCTTCACCTTGGAGTTTCCTTTTGCCTAGCTACTTGTTCCTCTCTTCTCCACTTAGGAAAATCTTAGTGGAGCAGTGATACCAGCCCTAGGTCACCTCTCCCAGAAAGCCCTGCGCAGATCTCCAGGGTGGTGAGCCCCAGAAACTGCCCTGCCCCTTCCCTCTTCTCCTTCCTGCCTCCTTCCTTCCTCTCCTCCCCCTTCCCTACCTCCTTTTTTTTTCTTTTTTGCACTTTCATCTTTCTTTCCTACTTTCTTTCAATACATATGTCCTACAAATCATCTGTGCCAAAATGTACAATGGAATTGAGAACTCCTGGGGGATGGGATGAGTTCCTTCATTCCTGGACTTGCCAAGACATAGGTGACAGACAATTGTTCTGCGAAAGAATCAAGCAGGCTGAGGGGAGAAGGAGAGGTGTGGAGCAGCCAGCAAAGGCCCCAGATGCAGAAATTGGAACAGAGATGGGAGGAAGCGAGGCTCAGGCCAGGTGCAGTGGCACCTCGGGCAGGCAACACAGGCTCCCTTGGTGCTGCAGCCCCAGGACCCAGGATGGGGACAGCTTGGGGCTGCTTGGACTGCATTATTTTAACTTTAGTTACTGCAGCCTTTCATTCCTCTGATGAGAAAAGGAGGAAAGGTCCATGCAAGCTTTGTACTCAAGCGGTTGCATCAAGTTATGCTTTTAAAAAATCTTATTTTAAGTATCTAAATATATTATTAGGTGGCATCTTAGAACCCATTAATTCCACTTTTCATTTAGGGGGAGAATCAAACCTGGCTTAGAGGCCCTGATCTTTATTGCGGGAATCCTCCAGCCCACTTCTCTGACCCAGGCCACTTTAGGCTGCATACATTGTTTGAGATATTTAACAATCCTTCTTCATTTGTTTTTGACCTCAACTCTAGGCCTTCACCAAGTAGTCAACGTGGCCCTCCGCAGGTTCTTTTGTTGTCTTGCTGGTAACCATCCCAAAAAGATATTTGTTTATTCTCAGACACTCTCCCCAGTCCCTCTCTGGGGAGCAATGTTGCAATTTCTGTCCTGAGAATATGATGGAAGCCATTACTTCTGACCAGGTGGTTGTGTGATCTTATTCTTGTAGAAGAAGACAGAACCAGTTCCAGTGGGGCTTGTCCTTGCCACCACAAGGAAAGAGGTGGCTCAGCAATGCCAGGGGAAAGGTGGCTCCTTAATGCACTCCCTACCCTACTGTACTTCCTGCATGCCGCTCACCAGGTGCCCACGTGCCCTGGAGATTATCACAGTTGCCAACTGTTGTGACTTTAAGGCTGGCTGTTTTTCCTTCCTGGAGACCAGGGACCTTCCTGAGGTTCATCTATACAAAGCCCCAATGCTGTGTTCCTCGGCCATTTCCTCCAACGGTTGCTCCCTGGGGAGGAGCGAATCGCCAGGACTGGTCACCGTCCATCTGCTGGTGTGGGGGGGATGGGGACAGGGGCTGGGTGGTTCAGGGTGGGGATCCCACTCATGTTGACTTTGGCCTTCTGCTCAGCACGCAGTCAGAGCCAAGGTCTGTTCTGGCTTGTAGTATGTCTAAGCGCTCACCCGAATTGGCAGGGCCCTGGTGTTCTCTGGCAGTGACTGTACTTTTCACAGCTTTCAGCCCTGACAGAGGCCACTGTCTTCACAAGAGGAAGAGGCATCCTGTTCACACCCCCGTGAGCCATTAACAATGCTGGGCGCCGGGAGAGGGTGTGTGAGGAATTGCTGTGTGTCCAGGGTGAGCCAGCAACCCAGGGTCTTCTTTGCCACTGCTGAACCCCATCCTATGCCAGGGAACCCAGTCCTGTACTTGCAGAATTTTGACCTGGGAGCCAGAGATAAAGATTCCATTCAAGACTCTGTGAACAACTCCCTCTGACTCTCTGCTTGTTTGTCTGTTTAATGGAGATTAAATAAAAAAGTTTAAAAACACCATCCTGTTTTGCCCAATTTCCAGGGTGGGAGTCTGTTGTGGGGCTCAAGGTAAGTGAGGCTAAAGATGGGGCTCTGAAGACACAGGGCACCGCTAAGACACAAGGGGGCGCTGTGTTTACAGTTCATGCAGGAAACCTGGGCTTCTCTTGGCAATAGCTTTTTTTTTGAGGGGGTGATGACAGATACTGAAGCCAAGATTAGTTTTCTTAAGCAATCAAGGGAAGAGATACAGTTAACAAAAGGGCTTCCATTTTTTCTGCTGTCATATTATATAAACACAGAGATAACTAAAAAAGAATATATTTAATTGTGAAAGAGACAGAAAATAAACACTGAAGGATTGAATCGAACCCATCCCAATTGGCTATATCATCCTCTGATTGCTTTCTTATGTAATTCTGCAACTTTTATGCCATTTTTGCCAAGATCAAGGACATTCCTCATTCCTGGAGTTTTGACTTGGTCTTTCTGAACACATCTCTTGTTTGGGGGTCTCTTTTAGCTTGGAGGGAATTGGGTCTTGCCTCATCAGCATTACTGGAACTCCCAAGTTGACTCTGAAGGTCCACTGATTGCCCTGTCCTTTCTTCAGTCCCTTTTTCCTGTTAGCTGAAGGCCCTGTCTCCTGGTTGTCCTCTTTGCCTGTCTCTTCAATTTTCTTTGCAGGCTTTTTCACCTCCTCCTCTGATCTCTAGATGCTGTGTGTATTCAGGCCTCTGTGTCTTTAAAATAGTTTAGTACGGGAAATTTCAAACATACAAAAGCAGAACACTACAGCCTCTATGTAGTTGTCATCCAGCTTCAATGATGATCAACTTGTGGCCTAAATATCATGCTATGTGTGCCTTTGTACTTCCCCCTGTCCCTTCCCATTTGACTTTTAAACAAATTCCACACACATACTCTGGTTTCTCTTCAGATTGTATAAATCTTTTGCCTTTTACTAAACAAATTCCACACTTGACATTACAATGCAAGTATTTCAGAGCATTTATCTAAAAAATAAAGGGGCATTTAAAGAACATTCCTTATTATTACTAACAGATTTGCAGAGTATGCAACAATCGCTTCTTAGGTCCTTTGGATTGTCCCTCCATAGGAACTTCATTGACTCCTGTGGCCTTCTATGTCCTGCACAGGCCAACAACTCTCAGGTCTCCAATCTTCTATCCAGACTTTCCCTTCACCTCCCAGATGGAAGTTCTAATTCTTGACATTTCCATGTGCCAGCGTCAAAACAAATCACACTTTACACATCCAGCATCCTGAATGGACTTCCCGATTGCTGCCTCCACCCTGCTCCTTCTCCGGGCTGCACCAGGCCCCTTACCCCTCATGTACTCCATCACCAGTCCTGTGAATGGGTCCACCTAACCTACACACAGAGCCCATCTGTTTCTGTCTCCACACTCTTGCCACTTCACCTCTCTTGTTTGCAGAACCTCTTAATGGTTGTTGCTTTCACTTGAACTCTCAGTTATCAGCACCTTATACACCAGGGGCCCATGCTGTGCATTAAAGCATCAGCATAGAGCTGGATGTGGTGGCACAGGCCTGCAATCCCAGCACTCCGGGAGGCTGGAGCAGGAGGAGTACAAGTTTGAGCCCTTGCTGGGCAACTTTGAAATCCTGTCTTAAAATTTAAAAAAGGGCTGATAATGCAGTTCAGTAGTTTAGTGTTCAAGCCTTGAATTTGATCCCTAGCATGTATGCGCGTGCACACAAGCACACACACACATAGTTAAAATACTTGACTGTACATAATTATTATCCTCCACCACTTCAGTTCACTTTTCCCTCTGAGCTTTTCAGCCTTCTTTTGATTAGGAGGCCAAGCCTGGCCAAGAAAGGGACACTGTGGACCCCATGGTAGTTTAAATCCACGCACTCACGTGTTTATAAATCAATATGGCACTGTGATGAAGGCTCAGGAACATCCTTGCAAGGGTCAAAGGGAAGTCCAGAGAAAGTCCTGCCCTCTGATAGGCAGATTATTTTAAACAACTATGTCACCCTGTCTCTGGGGAGGGGAACAGTAACTGGGAAGGAATACAGGAGAGATTTGTGGTGTCAGGAATGTTCTAGAGTTGGGTGTTACACAAATATGTTTCTTTTGTAAATTTATTAAGCACAGCACTTAAACAATTTATGCATTTTCTCTCCATCTGTTATAGTTTAATAGTTTACTTAAAATATGTAACACAAGCTGGGTGTGGTGGAGCATGCCTATAATCCTAGAATTATGGGAAGCTGAGGCAGGAAGGTCACAGGTTTGAGTCCAGTCTGGATAATTTAACAAGACACCCTATCTCAAAATAAAAAGGAAATAAAGATAAAAATAAAATGGTTGCTGTATCTCAGTGCAAAGGTTCTGAGATCAATCTCCAATTATGGAAAATAAAGTAACACAGAATTTCTTCTCGTTTTTGCTCAAGAGGGCAGCAGTTAAAGGGACCCTGCATTTCTCTGTCTCATAATCTTTCCAGAGTAGAGGTCTCCAGGTAGAGTTCACACCAGCTTCACAAAACCTGAACCTGTCCATGCTGTTAATCAACACTAGGGGCCCTGTGCAAACTACAACCATTGAGCAAAATGAATCTCTTTGTCCTTCAGCCTCCCTAAGGTCAACTTCCCCATGCTACTGAGGTTACTGAACTTCTTTTCCGGGGCTTTGGAAAATTCTGGCAGTCACTATGAACCAGAATTCTAGTAGTCACTAAGAGCCAGACAAAGACTCAATTTATGGCTAATTTGCAGTTTCCCTTAAATATCACTAGCAGAAATATCTAAAGAATTAGGCCCCTCAGATAAACCATGTAAAGATGTTTAATTCCACAGATGAAAAGGTGAGATGCAAATCAAAAGCTTAGCAACATAGCATCTCATGTGGCAAAAAATTTTTAAAAGGTCTAATAATATCAAGAATAGTCAAGGATGTGTTTGCACTGATGAAGGTAGGAACATAAGTTAGTAGAACTCTTCTTGACAGAAGTTTGGCAAAAGCCAGGGGAAGTGAAGATATTCCTATCCCATGCCCAGGCATCTTGCTTTCAGTTTTATGCTGTAGAAGAGAGTAAGATGCTTGTTGGTACGAGATTCTTCTTGCAAAATCATTTGCAACATTAAGCAAAGGAAACCAGAATATAAATTTAAAAACTGTGGTCTATTAAATAATTAAGATGAATGAAAGACAGCTGCATGCATCAATGTGTATGCATCTCAGGGACATAATGTTGGATAGACAAGCAAGTTGCAGAGGTCCAGTAGGTTGCCATTTGTATAAAATTTTATTTATTTATTTTTAATTTTCAATTTTATTTATTTATTTTTTCTTGTTTCAGAACTTTTGTTTGTTTGTTTGTTTATTTTTATGGCCAGCTCAGCCTGCCCTGAGAGCAGGGCTGGCGCAGCATGTAGTGCTGGGGATTGAACTGAGGTCTTTGCAGCCGCCTGCAGGCGCTTTAGACCACTGAGCCATCCTGCTGCGCCCCTGTATAAAGTTTTAAATCATGTAAGTTAATGCAACAAAGTACTTATTGATGCTTTCTTAGTATATTATTTCCTTGGTAAAATATAATTCATGGACAGGGTAAATGAATTACAACGAACAGAAATTTGTTTGGCTCACAATTCTGGAGGCCAGGAGCTCCAAGGTCAAGGAGCTGCACATAGCCAGTGCCTTTTTGGTACATTCCACTGGCAGACAGAGGAGCTACTGTGTGCGAGGCCAACGCAGGGCGGCTAAACTTATCCTTTCTCTTAGAGATCCACTCCTGGGACATTTTGTCTCTAATAGCATTTGATTTGCCTGTCCTTTCTCTTTTGGTACTAGGAATTGAACTCTGAATCTTGTGTTTTACAGACAGGCACTTATGCTGCTGAGCTATATCCCCAGCCCCTTCTTATTTCTCTTATAACTCTTCTTAAGGGTCTCATCTGTCAAGACAATTACAATGATAATTAAATTTTAACACGAGTTTTGGAGAAGTCATTGAAATCAAAGCAGATACGAAAATATATATTAAAACTGTAAAAATCTGCATGGGAATGATAAACACCACACTCGTGAGCTTTTTCTGAGGGAATAGGGATGGCGGTGGGAGCGGCATATAAGGGGCTTCTACTCTGTTGTTGCATCATTTCTTAGAAATGAAAATAAGACTCACTGTTCAACTTGATAAAGCTGGGTTGAGGCAGACTTTTATTTTCTGTACTTATTGGTATGTTGGATAGGTTTTTCAAGCAAATAATAAAAAAAGCTATGTGGTCTTTCCCAAGGGGAATTCATGAAGAATTCTAGATGGTGCACCTGTTTTAGTTCTTTCCTCCCAGCACTGGTCTCCTTCTTTGAGGCACTTAGCTGGAAAATGCTGAAGCACAACAATGGAAAATTCCACCCTTCTCCAGGCCAAGCCTCTCTCCCAAGCCCGCTCCTCAATACCAAATCATGCACTAAGCGCTTTGGTCTGGGTCAGCCTGACCAGCTTTGGCCTGATGCAAGGAAACATAGTGTCTCAGAGCCAGGCGGGCTGAGTCCAAGTGCTGGCTCTGCTACCTGCTTGCATGGCTCTGGGCAAATTTCTCCAGTTCTGAGTCACAGAATAGAAAGAGCACAGGCAGAGGCAAGGATGGCCTGTGATGGTAACTCTATCCAGAGCCAGAGCACTGTACAGTAACCAGGCAACAGGAACGGGCAACCTCTGTCCATCTGTCCCAAACCACACAGCGGTAAAAACAGAAATGACTGATGTTGAAACAATGTACTTGGATCAAATCCTCTGCCCAGCTAATCAAGCCACTGCCGTTGAAAGCAAATGGATGCTGAGGCTTCTGTAGAGTAGCAATGAAACCAAGGCCCTCCCAGCTAGATGTGGGCCACAAGGCCCTGCCTCTGTGGAGGCCTTGCCTCTGTGGAAGGCCCTGCTGGAATGCCTTTACATAAAGCACTGTAGGGAAGCAGCTGTTGTGGGCCCTCTGCCCCGGCTCCCTGATGGCCAGCGACTCCTTACCTGATTGTTCCTGCTTCTGATCCTGAAGAGACCATACAATTGCTTCCATATGGTCTTGCCCTAAGCCTCCAAGCAGATTTCCTGTGGCTTAGTGGCCTCAGGCCTGACAGGATGGCAGGTCTGGGTACTGATGTGAGTGGTGCTACATTCACCCCAGCTTTATACTCTGAAATCCTAACCAGCATGTACCTCAGAAAGTGAGGTATTATTTGCATCACTGCAAATATATTGGTTAAGAGAGGTGTTTGTGGGCTCTAAGACAACATGACTGATGTTGAGAGAGGGCTGAGGTCCACAGCTTGCTCAAGGAACATAGCTACTAAGATCTCTTCTCTTCCAGTGTCACGGGATGGTTTGGACACTTTCTCGAGAGAGCCAGTATCTCTTTAAGGGTTGTGAATAAACACCTGTTGAGATTTCTTTTTCTATTAAGTGCAAGAGGTCACAACTGCTCTCTGGGTGGTCTGCTCTTGAACTTGATGTAGATGGCGTTTGCAGATGGTGTTAACATGATGGTCGCAGGACATCATGCAGCAAGCCAGACTCCTGCCTTGGCCCCACCGCCGTAAAGGCTGCAGTCTTCAGACACACTGTCAGCCCGCTGAGTAATTATAACAAGTTGTGCTTGTTTGGCTGCCTAATTTAGGGCCCCAGTAGCATTTTGGCATGAGCTTGGCCTCTCATGCTGGAGTCTCTCCTGCTATGTGTCCTTGAGCAGGGAAGGCCCTACACTCCTTCCTCTGGGCGCTGTCCCACCCTCCCCATGATGGCGTCAAGCTGGGTCCTGCGTTGTGCTGTCAGAGCTGCTGGCTGGAGTTTGATGACTGAGCAGTGGGGAGTGTGTAGATCTGGGAATGGCAGTGACCAGCCATCAGGAGGCCCATGTCACAGTCCTAACTCCATGTCTCTGCTATACATAGCAGAATGGTCTTGGCCAAGGTACTTCCCCACCTGAGGCCCAGTTTTCTCACCAATAAAGTGAGGCAGTTTGAGGGTAGAACAGTTCTTTCCAACCTGGAAGGAAGGGGAGACGAGCCGAGTGATAAAAAGGGCCAAGAGTAGGGCTGCTTTGCCTGTTACTGTTGCTGTATTGAAAATCCTAGTGTAAGCTCTGCATTTTCTCTAGAATGATCCTAAGCAGGCTGCCCAAACGTCAAACATCTGTCACTGCAGCTTCTGCTCACCAGGCCTTTTGATCAGCAGATATATGTCTCAGTTGAAAAACACAGAAAATGTATTATTAATTCTTAATTTGTACAATTAGTTGGCAAAAAACAAAAAACAAAAAACAAAAAACAAGAAACAAACTCTTAAAGTGGAAATCTCCACGGGTGACATTTATTAAGAGTTGTCTTTGGTTTTTCAAAGAAGAATCCCTGGGACAGTCCCAGCCTATGTGCTGCCTCAGGAGCCTATGGCCTTTGCCTTACCCTGGGGTGGTGCCTCTGATCTCAGTTATCTAGGTAGGGGGGCCTGAATGACTGTGGTCAGCCTGCCTCCCCCGGTCTTTTGGGGCTGTAACCTGGAAGAGTGTGTTCTCTTGCCCGACTCCTCATCTATATGGCTCTCCTGTTTTCTCTCAACCTTGCCTACCATGAGAAGAGCAGCTTTGCTCTGCCATAAACTTCCACTGTGATCTTTCTGCCTTGGGGCCAGCTGCCTATGGTCTGAGTGAGCCTCTGGCTCTGTGAGCCAAAATCAACCTTTCCTTCTTGCAGTTGTATAAGTCAGATATTTTGTCCCAGCAACAACAACAACAACAACAACAACAACAAAACTCACTGAAACGGATGTGAAAATGCTGGCTGGCACATCAAGGTAGGGTCACTACAGCTGGAACTGTGGCCAGGACCTTGCTTTTGGCATTGTCATGTTGGGTCCAGTGAGCAAGAGGCACAAAAAGTGGAACTGAGTCTGACTGGTTCCCTAAGCTCTGCTCTTGTCAGTGGCTGTCCCAGGCCTTGCCACAGCTCACCTGACTTTAGGATGGTTACCTCATGGTCTCAGAGGCAGGGCAATCTGGAAGGGCCTAATAACATGTTGCACTGGGAAAGGAAAGAGAAGGGCTTTCCCTCATGGAAGGGGCTGTGAGGCCAAGGTCAGCCGCAGAGGCAGAGGAAGGGTCTATGGATCTAGGTTTGGCTATATCCACATGGTCTCTCTAAGATGAATTCTGAAGGTACACAGGTATGGCATAAAATCACAAAGATTGCTCTTCTCTACCCATTTCCCTCTTCTTCTCTAGCAACAGATTGCTTTTGTATTTTCTTTATTTTTTTTAAAGAGAGGTATTTGGATGTGCAATATGAAGCCTGCATCTCCTGCCCTGTTATGGCCAGAGGTTACAGGGGAATAGATTTCATACAGGGCAGATAATTTATAGGATTACTCTTTGTTTTTTTTTTTTTTTTTGTCTTTTTGAGACAGGGTCTCGCTATGCAGTTGAGGCTGGTCCTGCACTCACTTTTGTAGCCCAGGCTGGTCTCGAACTCGCACCAATCCTCCTGCCTCAGCCTCCCAAGTGCTGGGATTACAGGCGTGAGCCGCCACGCCCGGCTAGGATTACTCTTTGTTGTATTCATCCCAAAAGTCAAATGCAGAAGAGTTCAGGGATCTGTCCATGTAATAAGTAATCAAAGAACCCAGCTAAGGACCTGGATCCCATGGTAATGTCCTCCATGAGTCCAGCTGGAGGCCTAGAGGCCACGACAATGTCTTATGTAAGTCTGTATCAAGAATCTGCACCTGGAAGGCCCAAAGGTATGTGGTGGGAGCTAGAAAGTCTGAACAAGCAGAATGAAGGATCTGTGCCAGCGGGCTGAGGGATTTGCACTGGAGCCAGGAAGCAACGTTCAATGTAAGCACCAGAGTTCCCCCAAAAGTATCACAGCCATTCTTAGCAACAGCAAGGATGCAAGCTCCTCTGATAATGAGAACAGCTGATTTCATATCAGGAAACCCAGCACGGTCAGTTTTTCCGGGAGTATCTATAGCACACTATCTCCCCCCACCCCCCACACCAGTTCTTCTTTTATGCTGTTGGCAATAATCCTCAAGTGGGCCCTCAACCCTCAGAACCACGCTGATCCAGTTCAGCTGTGTGCTACAAAGTTGACCATTAATTAATCCACCAGAATGGGAATTGACGCAAAAGGGAGAAAACATATTTAAAGGGAAAGCATGTTGTTTTTCTTTCCCCTTTTTATTTGTTGCTTTCTGGAGAGTCAACACTCTGGCTGGATCTTCTTCACAACACGATGGAGTATCATACCAATCCTCAGACATCTGCCATCAGACCTTTGTGGCAGGCAGAAATAAGTTAATATTTTTTTAAAAACTTTATTTATTTATTTATTTTCTTGTTTCAGAACTTTTGTGTATTTATTTATTTTTATGGCCAGCTCAGCCTGCCCTGAGGGCAGGGCTGGCGCAGCATGTGGTGCCAGGGATTGAACCGCGGTCCCTGCAGCCGCCCAAGCTTTCCTAAGCAGGCGCTTTAGACCACTGAGCCATCCTGCCGGGCCCCAATAAGTTACTATTTTGGTTTTACTTCTTTTGGAGTTTCTGTCATCTAATCCTAAATTACAGAGAATTTTTGCTCCTCTCTTCAGTTTTCTTGCACTTCGGGTTATGGACTGCTGTGAACACCTCTCTTACAGGTTTCTGGATGTCCCATTTTTATTTTATTTATTTTGAGATGGGGTCTCACTATGTAGTTCAGGGTGGCCTTGAACTCACTGTGTAGATCAGGCTGCCCTTCAAACTCATGGCTGTCCCCTTGCCTCAGCCTCTCAAATGCTGGGATTCTCCCCTGTTTTAGCAAAGGGCAAGCTGGACTTATTATCAGAGCCATTGGCAAGCAACAGCATCTAACTATAATTTATCAACATTGTTTTGTTTCTATGGTATTTATTTTTAGGTTGCCATTTACTTAAAGTAAGTGATATGTCTTTTCCATTTACAATAATGACATGAGGTCACTTTCCTTTTTAAATAATTTGCTTAACCAAAACAATTGAGTTGATTTAAAAGATATTAAAGTGACTAAGAGTACATGTTATGTCAGCCACAGTCAGCATCAAGGGGGTGATTAGAAGATGACTCAAGTATGGGAAACAAGTTAAGGTTTGTGGGTATTTTTTTTTTTTTTTTTTTTTTGGGTACTAGGGATTGAACTAAGGACCTGGCCTTTGCCATGCGGGTGCTTATGCCACTGAGCTATCTCCCCTGGTCCCCTTACCCAAGGCTATAGATTATGCTGCTTCAGAAAGAATCTAAAGATTTATTCCTCCAGCAGGGTATTTATGGTTCTTGCTTTGGGGGAATTCAAAAGTATTCTTGTGATGAGGCATCCTAATCCCTCAATGCAATAATTCAGTGAAGACTCCCATAGGTCAAGCACAACAGTTAAAGAATATAGACTCTGAAGCCAGTCTTGCTGGCTTTGATTGTTGAGTCCTCCAATTACTTGCTGTCTGACTCAGGGCAATTACTGTACTGTCTCTGTGCTCAGCAACTCCTCTGTAAAATAGAGTTGATGTTGTTGGGACAATTAAATGGTGGATTGTACACAAAGTACTGAGCAGTGTCTGGCATGCATTAAATGTGCAATAAGTGATGGCTGTTACTGCTTTTATGTCTGACTTGAACATGCCACCAAGTCAGTGTTGAGAGTTTTATGCTGAACCCTGTGAGGGAAAATAACTATCTCAATGTTTAAAGAGTTTCACATCCTATAGGGAAAGTGCAGCACATTGAGACAATGAAATGGATTTAAGCTGTGTATGGTGGGACACACCTAAAAACTCAGCAGTGAAGAGGCTGAGGCAGGAGGATCACTGCAAGATTGAGGCCAGCTACATAGTGAGTTCAAGGCCAGCCTGAGTTACACAGTGAAACTCTGTTTCCACAAAAGAAGGAGGAGGAAGAGGAAGGAGGAGGAAGGAGGAGCAGGAAGAAGAAAAAGAGGAGGTGGAGGAAGAGGAGGAAGAGGAAGAAGAGGAGGAAGACAAGGAGAAGGAGGAAGAGGAAGAGGAGGAAAAGGAGGAAGAGGAGAAATTAACAGCAAAAAAAGCTGTACTTCACATGGACATCCACATACATATCAAGTGTGATCTTTGCACCTGTGGAGAAGTTTAAGATGGGAATTTTCCCACGTCAGGTGATCCTGAATTGTCATTCAGTCCAGTGAACATTCTGAAGTGGAAAGACAATCTTGAAGAGACACACAGTTCTGGAATGTTCACATAAGAGCTTTGAAGCTAATTTTATAATCCTGGGGTAAAGAAAAATGCATTCATATGATTGAAAAAGAGGGAATCTCAATAGACAAACAACATACAAAAAATATGAAATTTCTGTAACTGATAGCTAAACTCAAAAATCATGGGTTTTAAAACTGTCTAGGCCTAATTGTAATATTGAGATGGTAGAAAAAAAAAATCAGTGCCAGGCACAGAAACAAAAGATTACCTAATTCAAAGAAGAAGGACCAAAAATGGTTTAAAAAATGAACAAAGC
Organism: Myocastor coypus; assembly: GCA_004027025.1. Lineage (NCBI taxonomy): Eukaryota > Metazoa > Chordata > Mammalia > Rodentia > Myocastoridae > Myocastor > Myocastor coypus. The sequence goes on from PVJA010001030.1 coordinate 110,212, forward strand.
CTACAGAGCCTACAGGTCAAAGTCGAAAGATCTAATATAAGATGATAAAAATAGATAATATAACAACTGTTGTTAATTAGCTATTCCTGTTTTGAAAATCTGTAACATATGTATTATTGTATATTACCCTCTTTTTTTTCTGTTTTTGCTTCTGTTTTTACTCTTCAAAATAAAATAAAATAAAAATAAAAAAATCTAATATACATGTACTTTGAAGAAGAAGAGAAAAGGAATAGAGCAGGAAAAGTATGAGAGGAAATAGTGGTAGAAAATGTCCCAAAGCTGGTAAAAGACCTAAATGGTTAAAAAAAATGACGTGTGCTTCATATAAAATAACTATAATCCCCCAAGGCATATCTAGACAAGAGACAGTTAAATCACTGAAAACCAAAGACTAAGAGAAAATTCAAAAGCATCCAGAGAAAACCAACACATGACATACAAAATATCAACAGTTTTAATGTCCAAACTTCTTTTTATTTATTTATTTATTTATTTTTTTTTTGAGACAAGGGCTTACTATACAGCTCAGGTGGGTCTGGAACTTATTGTGTAGAGTCCAAGCTGACCTCAAACTTTTGGTGATCCTCTTGTGTCAGGCTCCTGAGTGCTGGGATTACAGGTGGGCATCACTGTGTCTGGCTCACAGACTTCTTTTAAGAAAGCATAGAGACCAGAAAATGGTGGAACAATATTTTAAAAATACAACAAAACAAAAACTGTAATAGAAGTGTCAACTTCAAATTGTATACTCAGAAAAAGAATGCAATATATATATTATTCAACAGCTGGTTACTGGGAAGAAGACAAAGGAAAGACAGTTCTTCAAGGTAAAATCATATAGGCAAGTAAATTGGATCCTTTGGAAGGCATAGGAGCACCACTCATGATAAATGCCTGGGTGAAGTCCAAGACTGTTTTTCCCTGCTAACTTAAAAAAAAAGTACATGACCATTTAAAGATGAGATCAAGCATTTCTTTTAGGGTACTATATATGTACTACATAATGTGTCACATAGCAGACACCTACACCATAAGGAGTGCTGCAGGTGGGGCAGTATGAGGAATACAAAGAGCTCTGTGGTTCTACAGTGTCTACGTTTTGTGAAAAGGAATAGTATTAACTTTATTAAAAATTAAGCACATCTACTAGAATTCCTAGAGCAGATGCTGTGTGGAGCATGGTGTTGCTTGTCTGCAATCCCAATCCCTCAGATGCTGAGGCAGAAGGGTCACAAGTTTGAGTCCAGATGGAGTCAATTAGCAACAGAGCAAGACTCTATCTCAAGAGACAAGAAGGAAGGAAAGAAAAAAAGAAAGGAAGAAAGAAAGATGGACAGACAGACAGACTGGAAGTACAGTTCAGTGTGAAGGCTCTGGGTTTAATTTCTAGCATGGCCAAAAGAGAAAGTGCTATGGGCATAGTAGTGGCATAATTTGTTTGTATAGTACATACGTGTTGTGTGAAGGGGTACCATATAAACTTTTTTTAAAAATCCTAAACAGTGCCAATGTGAACCTCTATAGCAGGTCATTCTAGCTTATAAGCCAATAACTATATTAAAATGGGATTCTCAGATTGCCTTGTGTTAGTCAGACATTCTAATCCCTGGACACAATACCTAACATCCACAGCTCAAAGGAGGAGAGGTCTACCTTGACTTGTGCTTTCTGTCCACAGTGGGCTTTCTCCAGGGCAGAAGCATCATTGTGGAAAGGAATGTCTGAGAAAGATGCTAGACTCATACTACCTGGGAAGCGGAGAGCAGGTCAAGTGCTCAGTGAGGAAGGGGCCAGGCCCAGATACAGTCCTCAAGGTCAGGACTCCCTGCCACACTTATTTCAGCAGGGCCTCACTTCCTCATGGCTCTTCGAGATGTGAGTGTTGGTGACCTCAGAATCCAGTTACCTCTGCAGGAGCCTCTTAATCCAGCTGCACCAATAATCAAGATTAATCATCCCAGGTTTAACAGTCCAAAGGATGAAGGAAAGAGGGAGCAGAGAAATAAAACATCAGAAAGATCAGACAGATAAAGAATAAAATGGTAAATACAATTTCATCTGTTTTGATAATTAAATTGCATGTTGATGGACTAACCACTTTAATTAATCAACAGTAACCTCCATGATTATTACTAACATTTCCACTATGGACTGATGAAAGTGGAGTTATGTTTGAGAATACTGTCAGCCCCTGAGCATTTAGGGCATGGCTTTGGGTTGTTTACTACTTCTGGAAAAACTATTTTTGCTACCCTTTCAGAAGGCACAGTGCCCCTGAAGAGGCCACCTTTCTGTCCCCAGTGAGTGCCCAGGCTTGAGCCCACCTTCGGTGCTTATAGTAGCACAGAGTCAGCTCTAGAGCAAGCCATCCAGGTATCTGTCCTGACTCATCCTCAGTTCCCCTTGCATAGCAAAGTCTCTCACCTGAAATTGATTATAAAGGTAATTAACATGCACAGTACATATTTGAAAATTCTGTACGAAAAGATTCTCAGTGAAAAGTCAACCTCCCTCCCTTCCTGGCTCCTTGACTTAATTAGCAGGAAGGGTTTTGCTTTTTGCCTAAACCACCTCTCAAGGAGGTGGGTGGGCCAGAGACACCAGCGGCAGGCACAGTTGGGTTTTTTGTTTTCTTCCACTCAAGTAGATGTCTGCTTCATGTTCTTTTTTTAGCATTTAAAACTAACTTCCTGGAATCTATGTCCTCATCATGGGCAAGTGATAGTATTCCAGAAAGTTTGTTTTTATGGAGGAAAATCTAGCTAAGCATGGTGAATGGGTCCTGCCAGCTTTACAAAGTACAGAATTTATATGAAGAAGAAAGTCCTTTATAAGAAGAAACTTCAGGAGTGTGGGTGGGGAGTGCACTAGAAATAGTTCCTGCTGGTTAATTAGGGATTGGAAATAAAAAGTCATTGGTAAAACACCATTGGATATTTAAAAGGTTTGGGACATTTGTTTCTCTCTAAAGGACAGGAAATAGAATGGACGTATAAAAGGTCCTGGGCTATGAGTTCTGATACAATTGCTTTTCATCATTCTGCCGTCAGTAGCTATGGCGAGTCACTAAATCTCATTAAGCCTCAGTTTTGCCATCTATAAAATGATTTCAGCACATGGAATATATTTGACAAATATGCAGTATTTTCCTATCTCTGTGAATGTGTTTTCTATTTGTGTAATGTTGTATTACAAATCATCTCAAAGTTTAATATATTAAGATAACAAAACATTCATTTTTTTTTTTTCAGGGCAAAGTCAGCTTCTGATAGAGCTCTGGGGGCTCCTGCCCTGTCTAATTTCTTCCTCTTGCACGGGGGTCTGAGTGACACTACTTATTTCTATGAACAGACTATGGCGACGGTGATGGCATGGCTCTTGTGTGGTTAGGCAATAAAAGACTGGGATGATGGTCTTGCTGTCATTTGTGCTTTCTTGCCTTCTCAGCTTGTGTGAACCAAGTTTTATGTTGGAGAGGGGACCACAACACAAAGGACATGGCAGAAAGACCCTAACACAGAGGACCTGCTCAGCCAGGCCACACTCCTTACCCACAGAGGCTGTGAGAAAATAAATGTAGTCTCAAGATGCTCCGTCATGGGCCATTGTTACATAGTCTGGATAATTAACATTCAGGAATCTGAAGCTTGGGAAGAGCTCAGAAAGACAGCGAAACTCTGTTCCACTTATTGGCTAGAGTCGTGGTTTGGGGTTTTTGTAAGGGGAATAATACAATACAGGACACATATTTTATAAGATTATTTTATAATGTATTACCCAAAGTAGCACATACCCAAAGTGCAGTAAATTGGTCCACAGACTAGACCAAGGAGTCCAGCTGAGGGCCTGAATACCACTATAATGTCCTGCATGAGTACAGCTAAAGAGCTATAGCTCATAAAAATGCCTCCCATGAGTCCAGCTGGAGGCCTAGAGCCCATGATAATGGCCTTCTTTATGGATCTGCACTGGGAAGGCCACGGGTCAGTGGTGGAAGCTAGAAGGTCTGTGCCAGCAGGATAAAAGGTCTGTGCTAGCAGCTGAGGGATCTGTACTGGAGCCAGGAAGCAGTGCTCAAGGTAAGTACCAGAGCTCCCCTGAAAAGCACCTCAGTCATCCTCAGCAACAGTGAGGTCCCAAGCTCCTCTGAAAATGAAGAAAGCTGAGTTCCCATCAGGAAATCCAATGTGACAAGCTTCTTCATGAGACTTAGCAGGCACCATCTTCCACTCCAGAGCCAGGAAGTGATGCTCAAGGTGAGGACCAGAGCTCCTCAAAATGAACCATAGCCATCCTCTGTGACAACACAGTCCCAAGCTCCTCCTCTAACAAGAACGACCAAGTTTACTAGGAAAGCTAACATGACAAGGTCACCCAACAGAAGAGCCCAGGAGAACCAGCAGCTTCCAACTGCTCCAACAGCTTCTCCAAACAGCTTCCCTAACAGCCTTCCAACAGCTTCTCCAGTTCAGCCTCTTACGCTGTTGGCAACAGTCCTCAGGAGGGCCTCCCACACTCAGCACCATGCTAGTTCAATTCATCTGGGTGTGTCAAGTTGACAACCTCCTGGCAATCCACCACAGCTGAGGTGGGAGTGGAGGCTGGGGAGTGGAAGTTGGGGTTGAGAACTGAGTTCATGACTAAGTTTGCTGCTCGAGCTGTGATTTTTGGTGGTGGGGTGAGGTCTTAGCAGGGAAGTTGGCTGGCAGAAATATGTGGGCTCCCTCATGAGACTTGGGCTTCCTTATAACATGGAAGTGGGCCCTAGGGCCAGGGGTGGGGGGATGAATAGTGGAGTTAAGCCACCCTTTCCAACCTAGCATCATAGGATGACTACCTACACAATATCACTTCTTCTAGATTCTATTCATTAGAAGAAAAACCCCTAATGCTGAGCTGTACTCAAGGGGAAGAAAATTAGACTATGCCTTTTGTAAAGGGAGTAGCTAGGACTTTGGAAGGTCTTGTGCAATAAGGAATATCACTGCAGCTATTTTTAGAACATGCAACCTGCCACCCTCAGCGAATCCAAGATTCCTGCTCTCATCAGGTATTATCTCTTTGTCATATTTGACTTAACTCTTGTTGCCTCCTCCTCTTTTAGCGCATAAGGCACTTAGGAAAGGGTAAAATGGAGAAAAGTCCCTTTGCTAAGGTGGAAGCAGCCAGCCATAGGCTATGGGCTCCAGCTGTCCTAGGAGTTAGGTTGAACTCTTTTTTCTTTCTTTGCACAGTCTCTATGATTTGCATATAATATTCAGGTAACTCAGTTTTGGCAAAAGGGATGCCCTGAAGCTGAATGATATGGTCCATTCGCTGACTCCATGCAAATCCTCTCGCTTAGTGACTTACCAGCTCTCTGCATAAGCAAATATGCAAAGGCAGCACTTCTGAGAATTGTCTAGAATTCTTTTCTTGGGCAAGAGAGAGAAATAAAATTTATGTCGGGGAGAGAAAACAAAGATGAGAAAGAGCACAATTAGGTATATGAAACGCACATCCAGATAGATGGGAGGGACACAGATATTCAAGACAGGAAAGAATAGAAACCATGAAGTGCAACAGAGTAATGCCCCACTCCCATCCAGAATAGGAAGTAGTGAGTCATCCTGCTCTCTAAAAAGAGCTTTTTTTGGAATACAGTTCACATGCTGCAGGCTGTTCAACTCACCCATCTCAAGGATGTAATATGAAGGATTTTACTATTTTCAGAGTGGTGCAACTATCACTATGATTAATTGAAAAATATTTTCACCACCTAAAAGGAAACCCGTGAACCCCTTAATATAGATCCTAGTGGTAAGGACCACTCATCTCCCTCCACTCCCTAGCCCTGGTAAACATCATTCTACCTTCTGTCTCTGTAGATCTGCCTGTTCTGCATACTTCATATAACTGAAGTCACACACTATGTGATCTTTTGTGACTGGCTTCTTCCATTTAGCATTACATTTTGCAGATTCATTCATGTTGGGCTGGTCAGATAGCTCAGCCGACTAAGGGCCTGCACAGGGACTAGAGTTCATTCTCTGCCGCTGGGCATGCTGAGCTGGCCACCAAGACAAAGCATGGTGGTGCATATATATAATTCCAGTGCTGGGGAGGCTGAAAACAGGAGGATCACTGTGACTTTGAGTTGCATAGTGGGACCCCATACCAAATACATTAAAATAAAGATTCATTCATGTTGTAATAGATATCAATACTTCAGTCCTCTTAGTAATTGGACAACTATCCATTAACAGATATACCATATTTTGCTTTCTCATTGCAGAGTTGATAGCCATTCAGATTGTTTCCATTTTTAGCTCTTATGAATAATATGACTGTTCATGTAGATATCTATTGTTATTTCCCTTGGATGTCTTTTTAGGCATGAAGTTGACAGGTCATAGGATAAGTCTGTTTAACATTTTGAGGACCTGAAAAATGGTTTTCCAAAGTGGTTGCACCATTTTACATTTCCCCTCCCATGTTTGAAGGTTTCAATCTCTATAACCTCTGTCATTCTTGTAACAGGTGTGGCATTATCTCTGACTGTATCTCAGAGGAACAAAACAACAACAAAAAGACACATAGACCCCTTCTCTGTAGAAGAGTTGGTTAAGATCTATTTTAAAATTGGGCTGACATTTAATTGTTGAGTTTAAGAGTTCTTTCCACATTCTAGACACAAGTACCTTAGCTGTTATGTAGTTTGCGAATATTTTCTATGGATTGATGGCTTACTTTATTGATGACATTTTTGCATAATAAATTTTGTAGTTTTGATGTAATTCATTTAATCTATTTTTTTCAGTTACTCATGCTTTTGATGTCATATCTCTGAAGGTTTTGCTTAACCTAAATTCATAAAGATTTCTTCCTGCATTTTCTTCTAAAAATTTGGTTGTTGCATCTCTTACAGGTAGGTCTTTGGTTTATCTTGAGCTGGTTTTTCTGTATAGTGTAAGGAATTGGCCCAACTTCCTCATCATGCATATGGCTGTCCATAAAGCTCTTTCTTTCTTTCTTTCTTTCTTTCTTTCTTTCTTTCTTTCTTTCTTTCTTTCTTTCTTTCTCTCTCTTTTTTCTTTCCTTCCTTCCTTCCTTTCTCTCTCTCTCTCTCTCTCTCTCTCTCTCTCTCTCTCTCTCTCTCTTTCTTTCTTTCTTTCACCCAGGCTGGTCTTGAACTTGTGCTGATCCTCCTGCCTCACCCTCCCAAGTGCTGCATAAAGCTGTTTTCTAAACCCTGGTTTCTTCTTGAAACATTTAGAAACTTTACAAGCACCCATGCCATAGTTCTTCTCCCTAATACTCTGATTTATTGACCTATGATAGGACCTGGGTGCAGGCAATTTCCCCCAGAGATGTTTCAAAAGGTTCTACTTCGAAGCCAGGGTCTGTAACTGCCATGATAGGTGTGAACATGCAGTCTGATTCCTTGGGGCCACCTGGTAGTGTTGGGGTGCATAGCAACTTTTGGGCAGAAGGAAAAACCCTGGATCCACTTCCTGTCAAGTGAAGTTCTAGGAAAGGGTGTGAAAGAGGATCTGGAATCTGTGTGCAGCTACCTTCTCTTGGAAGTGGGGTGTATAGACCTCCTTCAAATCTGAAAGGAATCTCCACTCACTCTGCACTTGACTTCTTCAGGATGTCCAGGAATGTGGAGTCAGAAACTGGAAGAGCATGGTAAAAGACATGATAAGGGCAGAGCAGAGTGTGAACCAGAGGCCACCAGCCTAGCAGCTCTTCCATGTATACTTTGTACGGTTAGAAGGTGGTCGCATTAGGACACCCAAAGGGAGGTCCCAAGTCTCACAACAGAGTGTAAAGCAGTTAGGTTCGGTATCCTGGTGGAATTAGGAGCGTAAACATACAATGAAAACCAAGGAAGACCTGGGCATTGAATATTACAGAGCTGGTTGTGCAGTGTTACAGAGCTGCCTGCCCAGCTTGGGTGCCACTTCCTTAGAGTGGCCACTCAGAGTCTGGGAAGCTTCTCCCACCTTGCCTCTTGCATGCAGAATTTACACCTTCATTGCTTTGAACACTACTGCATTTTTTCCTTGTTTGTCTGTAGCTCTCGAAGGGTCTGGGCATCTGGGGGCGAGATCCCGTTTGTCCTACTTTTCTTTGGTAACTCACATTATTTGCTCACAGCCTGGACATGATAGGCACTTAGCAAAGCCTGAAGTAAGTGAGAACATGCTCCTATCACATTATTTTCTGGACAGAGGCAGAGTGTGGGGAAGTTTTTTTTTACCTCAACAGGAACTCAGAGATGTCTAGAAGACAACAGGACATTTACCTAGGAAGACAAAAATGAACGGGATCCCTCAGTGCTGCCTCAGGGCTCAGCGCGAGTGTGTCTCCCAACTGCCGTGGTCAGTTGTGTGTCCTTGTTGAGCTGATTCTGTGGAGACTTGCCATTATAAGTGCTCTGGGATGGTGTTTGTGAAGCTCATGGTAACTTTGTGGCGTGTGTGTGTGTGTGTGTGTGTGTGTGTGTGTGTGTGTGTAGGGGACCTCTTATGGTTCCAGGTACTTGGTTTTTCTCTGTGTCAAGAAAACAGTGAACTATCAGGCATTCAGGCATGCACTACATTTTAAATATTTATTGAATTTTAAATACATTTAAAGAATGTATATATGCACATATAAAGAAATATAAACAATAAAATACAATGAATATACATCTGTTGTATATCAAACTTAAGAAATTGTTTTTATATAGTGCTTTTTTATCATGATTTCAGATTAGGACCACTGTAAAATTGTGCTGTAATAAGTTGGAAGCCTTTGGGGTATTCTTTATAAATTCCTTCTCCAGCTCCAAAGGCTAGCATTACTTTAAACTGCTTCTTCTTTCTCACTCCTGAATTTATCACATATATGACTCAAATGATATATTTAGTTTTGGATGTCTCTGAAGTTTATTTAAGAGGAATCATAGTTCATGAATTCTTTGTGGTTGATTTTTTAAAGACAACTTATTACTTATAGGTAAACTACTTAAAAATTCAGTTGTACAAGGACTGGCCAGTGGATTAAAGTGCCTGCTTAGGCAGCCACAGGGGCTGGAGATCAATCCCAGATCACTAAGATGAAGAATGAGCCTGGGCATGGTGGCATGCACTGTAATCCCAGCGCTTGGGAGGCTGAAAAACTGGAGGATGACTATGAGTCTGATCTCTGTAGTGGGACCCTATAGACCTTGTACTACATACATTTAAAAAATTTAGTTGTACAAACCCTCTTTTTAACTGGAATGTTAGTGTGTATTTGCTTATTGTGGGTACTGATAACTTTGGGTTTATTTTATGATATTATTTTGTATTTTCTACCTGTCCAATTTCCTATTTTTTTGCTGTAGACTCTCATTATTTCCTGCTCCCCCTTAAGTTGGAGTTATGTATGCTAGTTGTCTCCTTTCATTGTTTACTCTAGAAACTTTAACAAGCTTAGTTAATCCAATGAAATTAAAAGCTAGTCAGGGCCTTGGTTCTCCTCTGTTACCTAGCATGCGGATGTCTCTGTAATCATGCCCTGTCTTAGTGAGCAGATACACTTCAATTCTCTTTCCTCAGGTGTGGGTGGGGCTTGTAACTTGCCCCTAAGCAATGGAATATGACAAATATGATAGGATGCCACCCCCATTACGGTTCTTCAAATGGGACTGTGGCTTGTCAGACCACAGAGACTTTCATGGTAGCCTTTAAAAAAATGAACTTCATTTTGTGTATTTGGAGTTACATAGGAAACATATAGTGAAGTGGTGGAGCAGGTGAACATATCTAGCATAATGTATAGTGCTATACTTTTGGGAAGTGTGTCTGCTTATCTTGAAGGAAAGACTGCCATGTGCCAACAGCTCTGAGAAGGGTATGTGGTGGGAACTACAGGCAAACTGCGTATATTGAGAACTCACAAGAGAGCAAGGACTCTTATTTATTTATGTATTTATTTATTTATGTATTTATGTATTTATGTATTTATTTATTTATTTATTTATTTTGGGTTTAGTAAGGGTCTTCAGGGTCTCACTGCACAGATGAGACTTACAGTGATCCTCCTGTTTTCAGCCTCCCATGCACTGGGATTACAGGTGCGAACCATCATGCCTAGCGTCAAACATCATCTCAGCTTGTCCCCCACAGCATGGCAGGCCGGGGAATAAATCCCAGTCCCTGCATCTGCCTAAGCAGGCACTTTAATCTGCTGAGCTATCTGGCTGGCCCATAATACATCAGTATTTTTGAAGTTTAATTTAAATTTTTTTTTTGTGGACTCAGTCATTTAGCTGTAAGAAGATGATTTCTGTGTCTATGTAGCTCAGTGTAATTTTATTGTCCATGTAGATTTGTATAATTACCATCAAAATCAAGGTAAAAAATTGTCCCATCACCTTCTCCTGCCTACTTTGGGGACTCTAATTGTTCAGCATTAGTTTCATTGAAATTTTCCAGTACTTCCATGAATATCATGTTTTCTTGCGATTTCTCTGTCATGAATTATCTCTGTGTGTCTCTCTGCCTCTCCATCTCTTGTCTGCGACTGTCTGTTCATCTCCTTTTCCTTGAGGCAGGATCTCACTTCGTATTGCAGCCTGGCCTTGCACTTCTTGGCTCTCTGCTGCCTCGGCTGATTTCTTGTTCAGGCAGTGTGAGGAGTGGAAGCCCGGCGAACTAGCTCGTGAGGCGGATGTCAATGAGCATCCATTTTTACTTCTGCATCCTCTTTGCCTGGTACACTGGAGGAGCCAGTGCATGTTTGCTGCTGAAGGATGCTGCCCCAAGGATTGTAAGGCTGAGAGCCCTACTTTTAAGTACGTTTTAAGTCTGTTCCTGGATAGGAGCAATGAGGATATTGACTGCTCATGACCCGTTCTTGCCAATACCTGTCCCAATTTTAGTTCATAATTGAGGTGACCTTTTCCCGAATTCCTTCAACATTTAACCTGAATTAATCACTTTGTATCTCAACAATAATGGTATTAATATTCATTTAAAATCCCTTATGGTCTGACAAATGGTGGTAAGTTTTAATACTCCTAACCGGTTCCTTGTCACAACAGTCTTTAGAGAGAGAGATTGTAATCGCTCTCATGATACAGAAGAGAAACGCAAGGCTCACAGTGAGCTGATGATGGGCCCAGGTAGCGCTGCTGCTTAGTGGCAAAGTCAAGAATTAAGCCCGGGTGACGGGATGACAATGGCAGGTTTGTGCCCAAGAGCATTGCACAGTCCTGTCGCACTGTGTATTAGACTTCGAGTCCCACTAGGAAGCAGGTGATCCAGGTGCAGAAAATGTGTCTGAGGGCTTTGTTTTTGTGATCTTGTGCCCTCCCCCGGAAGGGCTTTTCTGCTTTGTATGGGTTGTACTCGGAGAAGACCTCTGCTTACCCTGAGATTGCACGGCTGGCGCTGTCAGGCTTCAGACAGCCACTAGGTGGTGCCATATCCCAGGGAGTGCATTGTATTGGCAGCTGATCCTTAATGGGATAGCTTGGGGTGGCTTCCCACAGTGGCAAAGGCCTGTGGCTCATGCAGAAAAGGACAGGCGGGGGAGCGGGGGGTTGTGGAGAGGAACCTACGCTTTCTGAAAATGAAAGGGCCAGAGAGAATTTGCCACCGCTCTTTGTGTCAGATGCTGCTTCCCAGAAAATCTGCGTTTGTTCCCAGAAGCATGGGTTGGCCCAAGGGCAGAGGGGCCAGAGAGGGGGTCCGCAGGCCCCAGCCATAGGCAAAACAAGCCAGGGCCACAGTCATAGAAAGCAGCATATTGGAGCCTTGTGGGGAGAGACTGGCCATCCTCTCTGCCAGGGACCACGGAACACAAATGGGCAACAGCACTTGGATTCTGCTACCTTCCACTGGTCCTGTCTACTACTGCCTCAGAGCAGTGCTGTACAGGACTCCTCTGCCCCAGTCTGGACCCTGCTCCTGGCTCTCCTCCCCTTCTCCACTGCTCCCAGGCCTGGCAAGTTGCTGGCGGAGAAACAAGATTAGTGCCATTCACAGGGTGGAGACAGTGTGTGTTGGCAGGGCTCAGGGTGGGCAATCCTGGTAGGCTGTGCATTCAGTGAGGGCTTCCTGGAGGAGGAGGTCCCGGTCCCAGTCTACAGCTGGAGTCTCATTATGTGGCTTTGGATGCTTGGCATTGCTTTAACTAAACCAAAATCACAGGGGCCACCAGGAGACGCATGCCTAGGGTGTGGGAGCTGTGGGTGTCTCAGCTTCCTCTTTTGTGGGTGACCACATTTGTTGCTCAGATAGGATGCTTTTGTGAGTGAAAGGAAGTGTTTAACAATTGTCCTGAAATAACAGGCAGAATCTAGGACAGCAGTGGTCTAGGCCAACAGAACCTGGGCCCCTCAGCTTATTGCTAGGTACCATTTGAACTCAGAGGTCTCCTGAATGGTGACAGAAAGAGAAGCTGGTAGCAAGGCTGTGACTATGGGGCCAGCACTTCCTGGTTCTGTCATGTTCTGGAAGGTGGGAGGGATTTTCTAGGAGCTTACTCAGCACTCCATGGACCCCACCCCACCATCAACTGTGGGTGGTAAGATCCAGTCAGTTTGTAGGCAGCAGCAGTCTGGGGAGAGCACATGGCAAAGTGCAGGATCATTCCCCTGGCCCAGGGTTCTCTCCTGCTGTGGCTGGGCCTTCCCCTTCCTCCCTGGTCTATCCTGGCTCTGCCCTTGAGAAACCCTGGGCCTGACCAATGCTTCTGCTCACCCTAGGCTACAGGCTATGGGTGGTACTGGCCCTGGGCCTTTCCAAGAAGCCTTGTGGATAGTGCACGGCTGTCTGGTCCTCCCTTGCCCATCCTTCCTCACCCCACCCCTGCCTGCGTATCCTAACAATCCCATGACAAATTATCTCACTGCTAAGTTAAATTGGCTGCTACATCAAATACCGTGCATTACAGGGAGAAGAAAATACATAGCTCATTAACTCAAATCCCAGCCCCTCCCCCAGGCCTGGTCCTGCCTTCCTCCCCCTTCTACTTATCTCTGTAGAAGAGGTTTGGCCAGAGGACTGCTGCCTTTTCTCCAGAGGATTTGTAGAAAGGAGGGACTTGAGAATAGGGGACAGTGGTCAGACTTTAAGGAATCAGGACCAGGTAGGAACTCTGCAGCTCGCACACTTTTGGAGGCCCGCCAGCAGAGGGCGCCATGCAGGAGCAGAAGAAAGATCTGAGTGCTGGGGCAATTTGCCCAGCCGCGGAGGCGGGGCTTCTGGTGTCAGCTAACCTGTGAGGTCCGCCTCCCCACGGGAAGAGGTTCTCAAGGAAACGGACTTCTGGAGAAGACAATGTCCATGCCTGCCTTTCAAGGACCCACCTGTGATCACATGGCGAGGGGCGGGGGCGCTGCAGGAGCCGGGCTTTCAGAGAGTCATGAAGAATTCATCGGGCTTTTGTGTCTGGCTCCTCTGGAACTGGGCACAGAGACAATGGCAGGGCTGGGGCCTTTGTCTCCCTTTCCACCTAGGCAGTGTCGGATGTTGGCTGAGGGAGAGTGGAGAGCCTCCCTCACCAGGGAACAGGGCAGTCCCCGTAACTTGATGCGGGCCACCAGATTCAGAACTAATTAGTGGGGAATTAAAGTTTCCATTTGACTGGGTCAGGAACACTGCGGGGTGGGGACTTAGCTTGAGGGGAGACCTTTGGGAAGAAGGGTGTATGCAGGGTGCACCAGGTACTGAGCGGAAAACACCCAGACAGGCAGTGAGGCAACAGGGCTGTGATGCGCTCTGCGGTCTCCTAGGCAGGGAGCTGCAGCAGGAGTGTGCTCCGGAGCACCGCTGCCCCAGGTAGTTTCTGGCATCCATTGTGAGTCTGCTGCTGCGTCTTGTCCATCAGCAAAGGGTGCACTGCCTGGCATCCCACTATCCAGATATTCATCTCTTTGTGATTTTATGGCATTTAGTTAATTTAGCATTTAGTGAACTCAAAGTAGCTAACAGGTACAGTTTCAGATGCGAGGTAACATTAGTGAACAAAAGGCAGAAACCTGCTTTTATGGAGCCTCCGATCTAGTGGAGGAGACAACCCTAAAGAAACAAATTTCTGGTAGCCTCGCCTGGGCGAAGAAACAAAGATGGGTCAGGACTGAGAGGGGCAGTGGGCCGGGCTAGGGGTGCGGTGGGCGCCTCACAGGGTGTGAGGGTGGCACTGGTGCTGGTGTGGCTGCTGGGGCTGTGGGCGGCATCCTGGGAGAGGGAGGCAGGGGTCCTGGCGAAGAGCTGGGTCAGTGTGTCTGGGGGAAAGTGAGCAGGGAGGCAGCTGACAGGACAGTGTGCGGCCCTTGGGAGTCTGGGCCCCAGAAGGACTAGGACCGGGGTCTTAGCTGGGGTTCCCTGGGCCAGGGGGCCTGGAGCCAGGCGGCTGATGTGACTCTGGCTGCTCCTGGGGGAATGCAAGGGGCAGGACAAGGATTGGAGCTGAGAGGCCATGGCCGCTGGCCAGATGTGAGATGATGTCCAGGGTTCCAGGGCCCCTTGAAGTGCAACAGCCTGTGTCTCTGTCTCTCTATTCATCACCCCCCACCCCGTCCCCTCCGTGGAGAGACTGATGTTTTACTTGCGAAGAGAAACCACATCCAAGCCAGTGGGAAGCCCAGAGGCCTGTTTTCCTACTCTCTTGCTGAGTTTTTCCAGACATTTTCTTCCTGCTCTTGGGCCTCGGTGTTGTCATCTATAAAGTTATTGTCCTTCACAGTACAAAGCCCTCTAGGCCAGGTGGGGAGAGGCCAAGGTGCTACGTTTTGGGAGGAGGGAGAGCAGAATGCTGAGTGGGACACTATAGGGAAGAGGCCTGAGGGTGTTGTTGAGAAGTCTGCTGGGTCCTACAGGTGGGTGGGACAGGCTGGCCTAGTTTTGCCTGGCTGCAGGAGCAAGTGTCCCAGAGGAGGCAGTGTTTAGTATATATATGCTCAGGCATGTATGTACCTGTTATGGTTTATGTCTGGTTGTTACCCCAAAGCCTCATGCAGTCATGGGGCAGGGACTTCTATAGATTGAGACTTGACTCATAAGTCACTGGGATTATGTGCTTTAGTACTGATGAGATTTGTGGGTCTGAATACTGCTGGGAATTATAGGTGTGGCCTGAGGCGGATAGGCTAAGGCAGAGAGCCTGATGTAATATAAAGAGAGACAGAGAGACAGACTCATGCTTTTGCTCTGCTGCCCTGTTTGGTTGGCTGCCTCTGTCACCATTTTGTTGCTGTTCCACTGCCACGAACTGGATGCTCTCTGCCCTGTTCCACTCAGCCTTGGGCCAGCCAAACATGGACTGAA
>PVJA010001030.1:125601-138540 GCA_004027025.1 Myocastor coypus
TTTTTTTTTTTTTTTTTTTTTTTTTTTTTTTTTTTTTTTTTTTTTTTTTTTTTTTTTTTTTTTTTTTTTTTTTTTTTTTTTTTGAGATGAGGCCTTGCTAAGTGGTTTAGGCTGGATTTGAACTCACTTTGTAGTTATCCTAGGCTAGCCTTGAACTCTCAGTAATCTTCCTGTGTCAGCCTTCTGTTTGCTGGGATTGCAGATATGTGCCACTACACCTGGTACAAACTTAATTCTTTCCACAATTGGTCACAAACTGAATTGGATATAACTGAATTAAATTTTCATGTAAAGTCAACATTGACTTGAATTAGCAAGAATTAAGTTCGTGACCAGGGCCCCACTCACTGCATGAGTATTTTGTAGTGCTAGGGATTGAACCCAGGGTCTAAACTTCAGCCCCAGCCCCTTTAAACTATTTTATTTTGACCCAGGGTCTCACTGAGACAGTAAGTGTATCTTAGGACTGGGCTTGAACCTGCAGGGCTCTCTACGCCATCTCCCCTCTCTACCCCATCTGACGAGGACGGTGCCCACGCCTTGGGCTTGCTTGTTTCTATTCCATTCCCAAAGCAACTGACACATCCACCGGCTCCTGAGTTTCGAGTACTACATAGGGGTTCACTTATTGCATTATAATTTGGCCCTATTTCCCTTTGGGTCCACTCAGTGTGATACTGATTCTTGCTCACCAGTCCCTGGGAGGTCACAAGTTCCCTGGGGAGGGGCCTGCTGGCTAGGGATCCATAGAGCGGCTGTGTTTGGCTCCCAGCCCGGCTGTCACCGCGGCCTCAGCTGCGTGCGACGAGACAAGCACCAGGGGGCGCCCGAGCGCTGGGGTTCGCGTAGCGGTTCCTCGCGGCAGGGCAGCAGTGTCTCATGGGTGCCGCCAGGGGACAGCAGAGTGCGGCTGCCGGCGCGCTGCGCGAGGCTGGGCCGCGGCAGCTGCGTTCCAGGCTGTGAGCGCAGTTCTCTGTTAGGAGGGTAATTTAGAGCAATTACAACGATTATTATTGCTTTTCTAATTAGTGCTTTTCCTACAGAATTAGCCGAGTGTTTATTAGGAGCTGCTTGTTGCCAGCAGCTTAACTGTTTCGCTGCCGGGCGCGGGGCGCCTGGAGCGGGGAGGGGCCGCCGCGTGGGGTTGCTTGGTTATGTGGTTTCGCATAAAAGCACGGATTAAATATTCATTCTGCTTTGTTACATATAGCATTAAATTTTCATCAGCTGTATGTTTTCCTTGAAGTTTTCCCTGCGTGTTAACGTGCAGATGAGCTGCAGAGAAACTCAGAGCCTTGGCTGGTGGGGCGACGATGCAGAGGTTCAGAGAGTGGGCCTGAGGGGACCCCGGAATCTGTGGCCCCGTGGCTGGCTTTTCCAGGATCCTCCTAGCCACTGGAGGAAGCAGGGAAGGACGTCTTCACTCTTCTCAGTGGAGGAGCCCACTGGGACCCGGCGGGCGGGGCTGGTGTGCGTCACTGGGCCAGGATGGTGGCGTTCAGCAGCCCCTCTCTCTGCCCATCATCCTCTCTGGGATCTGCTAATCTTCAGGGCCCTGTCACCACTGGGGGTGGGGGTGGAGGGGCGAGGGCTGTCGCACATCACCCAGGCCTCCTGTCCCACCACAAGGTAGTCGTCACACTTCTGGGCTCAACTTCAGCTCCTGCAGGTGTTCTAGGCTGGGTAACATCCTGTTCAGCAGAAGCTTCTGGAATCTGGAATCTTTGGCCAGGGAGGCAGGAATTGGGGGGCGGGATGCCGGGTTTGTGCAGTGTATTTGCCTTTGTGCTAGGTAACTGCTACTTCTTTTGCCTCTGGCAGGGCAAGGATTAGCCTCCCTTTACCAGCTTTAGGGGACCCCACTTGTGAAACACTGGGTGCGCAGATGCAAGCACTGCAAAGCCAAAGCGTGCAGCCTCTGCTGCTCACGGTACACTCACTCTTGCAAGGCTTCTTGGAACCCCACTCCCCCGTGCACTGGAGGGTTTGCTTACAGCTCATTAAGCACTTGATGGAAAGGTTGGGGTGGGGGCAAGGCAGGGAAGTATTGACAGAAAATCAATCAGAAATGAAGATTAACGATCTCCAAAATGTTCCTGTGGGTCAATAGGGAAATGGGATTTGAGTTCTAAAGCCAGGGTCTGATAAGCCACGTCTTCATTCTCTGCTTGTCATTGGGCAGAGCCAGGCCCCAGAGGCAGACGGTCTGATGGGAGGTGTGGCCTCACCAGGTTCCAGGGATAGATAGGAGGTGGAGCCCTGCTGATCCAGGCTCTTCAGGGCAGTCTCCTCTCGCTGGCTGGCGTTGGACTGTGGTAGAATGGAGGAGAAAGCTGGTCAAACAGGGCCTTTGTTCCTTCCCACGCTCTGTTCTGTCTTGTTTACCTGCATCAGGCCACACCTCTTAGGTGGGGTGGGAAAATCAAGCAGGGAATTAGAAGGAAGCCCAGGGAAGCTGGGCATAGTGGCGTATGTCTGGGAGGCTGAGGCAGGAGGATTCCATGCCTGAGTACAACCTGAGTAACTTAGCAGCTCAGCAAGCCCCTCTCTCATGCCAAAAGCAAGTACAAAAAAAGAATGGAGATACAGGACTTAGGTCAGTGTAGAGACCCTAGATTTAACCTCCAGCAATACAACACACACAGACACACACAGACACACACAGCTAGAGGGCACACAAAATGTCTGGAAGCTGCTCTGTGCAGGCCCTTGGCTGGTTTCAGAGGCCTAGAAGCTTGGCTGGCAGAGCCACAGGGGGCAGAGCTGTTGTCCAGTGGCCAGCTTGGCCCCGCACCATTTTTCTCCCAGCTCTTCTGTGCCTTCCCTCCTCACTAGGACTGCTTTGTGAGCAGTGCAGGAGGGCAGGGGGCCCTTTAAGTGTACGGCCCTTTCCCCTGAGCACAGTTGTGTGGAACCCCCAGGGGCCCTGTGGGCTGGGGCTCTGTGTTCAGTGCCTGCTGCTGTAGGCTGCTGTGGTCACTGGGGACCTCTCCCCCTAGCCTGTTGGAGGACTGAGTCATTCTGGCAGGGACACCTGGTGGGTCCTATGTTGGGCATCTGTGTGGGAGCTGTCATTTCTCTAGAGGTTGGGAATATTTCTGTTTTCCACCTGCAAAGACCGTTGGCCTAAGAAGCCCACCAGAGCCTGGCTACCTGTTTGAAATGCAAAGAAAGAAAACCCAAGAGGACACTCTGGCCTCGATGGTGGCCTCCACATTTGGTCCACGGGGATTCACGTATTAGAACATGGTGCTGAGGGGCACATGTGGGCGCTGGAGTGGGAAGGCTGGGAAGCTGGGGTACAGAAGGCATGGCCTGGGTAGCCCTGACTGGAGTGGCTCATGTCTTCTACCTTCAAAGTCTGTCCCCTCATTAAGGCAGCTAGCCTGGGTCACTTAACATTCCTCAGGCCAGCATCCTTCAATCTGTAGATGGGCAAGCTCTAGAGCAGCACCACAGACTCCCAGGGCAGGAAGAGGCTTCGGATGGTCTATATCGGGGTGTCTGCTGGTGCTGACCAGCTTGGTTCAGTAATTCTCTGCCATGGAGATGGAACCATGTGATAGATTGTTTACCAGCACCTCTAACCTCCACTCACTGAATATCAGCTCCACACACACTCTGTCCTTCTTGGGACCATCACACCACCTTGAGACACTGTCAGATGTCCCCTGGGGGCACAGTCACTGTAGTGAGAATGCCTGCTCTGTACTACTCTCTTTTAACAAAGCATGGACTGATACCCTGACAGGCTATATGATGCAATGGCCATAATATAAGGCAGCATAGCAGAGTGGCCAAGGGCTTGGGTTCCAGAAGCAGTCATGATTCCACTCTCCCCAGGACCTTTGGCTAGCTCTAATGTGATTTGAGACAAGAAACTTCTTAATTTGCTCAGCTGTTGAGTGGGGGAGATAACAGGTTCTGACCCTCCTTATGGGTTGCCATGAGTGTTGGGCAAGATGTTGCCCTTGACCTCGGGGCCCAGAAAATTGCTTGGCATCTCACAAGGACTCAGCTACTAGCAGGGAGTCTCACACTCAGAAAACAGCTCTGGGTTTCTCTCCTGATTAGAAATAAAGACCCAAAAGGTGGCACACGGACATACTACAACCTTTCTTCGTGCTCTCCAGCCAACAACTGTAAGAATACCAAAGACTTTTGCAAAGTATTTGTACTTGTTCAAGAATTGCAAGATGATCTTTGCCAGAAAGCAGATGGAAGGCAGAGGGGGTGGAGTCAGCCAAGGAAATGCAGTAGTGTGGCATCAAGATGACCTGAGGAAGAAGAGGTGGCTGGTGCTGAGATAAGAGTCCTCAGGGGTGCCTTCTCTTCTGCTACCAGCCCTGAGGTTAGCAGGGGTCTGGCTGGACCACCCCAGAGTCAGAAAAGGCCCCTATTAATTTCCTTGCCTCCACTGTAGGCCATATAACACCCACAGGGCTGAGTGTGTGGGTCAGGTGTGTGAGAAAGTCGGTACTCACCACAGGGACTTCCATGGGGGTGGCTGGTGAGTAGTTACATCTGCCTTCTGTTCTTGCAGAGGTCAGCTAAGGCGACACACTCATACGCACTGGGCCTCACACAGATTCTCCCAGGCTCACCTCGGAGAGGAAAGAGCAAGAATTGCCGGACAACCAAGGAGGACTGACAGGGTGAACAGAAGGACCCAGATCCACAAATGAGGAATTCTGAGGAGACAGAGAAAGTACAGCAAGCAGGTGGGATTTTCACATAAGTGCTATGGATTGGATCTCAAGGGTGCCTTAAAGGCTTATGTGTCGAAGACTTTGTGCTAGGGGGGCACTGTTGGGGATTTGTGGAACCTTTAAGAGGTAGGGCCTATTGGAAGGGTTTAGGTCATGGGGTAGCCCTCACAGGAGATTGGGCCACTGGGTTCTTCCCTCTGTTCCACCCTAGCCCCCACCCTGAGGTGAACGCTTTGCAGCCATAATGAGCTGCTTGATATAGGCCTAGAGCATCAGGGGCAGCTAATCCTGGATTGGAAACCTTTGAAACTTGGAATCAAAACAGACCTTTTCTCCTCAGCTGGTTATTTCAGTTGTTACAGTAACAGAAAGTTCACATGGAGAGCAAATTGAGTGTCTTCTGAAAAATGTGGAGGCCTTGGAGGCCATAGGAGAAGAATCAATTCAATGCTATGGAATTAAAATATTGTTAGTTGAAATTTAAGAAGAGTCTTCAAGATAGATGGACGGGGTTGCAAAATGAGCATAGGTAAAGAAAGAATGAGAGTTGAAGGACTGAGGCATGAGGTTTTCTAGGAATGCAGTAGCAATGTCAAACAGATAGAGAGCATGGATGGAAAACTACAAGCCCAGAGGACAGGAACACAGGAAGTACCCAAAGGAAAAGCTGGAAATAACTGGGGGGAGGCAACCTGGGGCAGAATGGCCCAGAGTACACAGAAGGTATCACTTGTCAGATTTAGAGAATATGTGCATGGCCAGGTAAATGAAAAACCAACAACATAGCCAGGTTGAAATGAACAATTCAGGGACAGTCCTAGGCATTTTCAGGGCAAAAGAACAAGTTAATAATGCATTGGTTTTCTATGGTTGCTGTAACAAACAACATTTAGTCACCACAGTGTAGAGGCCAGAGTCTGAAATCAAGGCCTTGGCCAGGCGACTCCTCTGGGAGATCAAGGGGAACCTATTATTGGCCTCCTCCTAGCTTTAGGGGTTCCCAGTCCTCATGTCCTGTGGCTTGCAGCTGTCTGACCCCCATCTCCACCTCTGTTCTTGTATGACCACCTTCTTCATCTCTGTGTTTTCTTCTGAGGACACCAGTCTTTGGATACAAGGCTTGTCCCAAAGGCTGCTAGACCCAGATCTTAATTGTACCCTACACCAGCTTCTTGGTGGGGAACCGGACGTACCTTTTTGGATGGCTCAATTCAGCCCACTCTCCATAGGAACAAGAGCTAGATTCATATCATACTTCTCATCAGCAAAATTGGATACAAGAATATAATGGAGCAATATTTTCAAAGCTCTGAGAGGAAATGGCTTTGAACATAAATTATCATTCAAGTGTGAGGGTAAAATGAAGCCATATCAGACAAATAAGGACTCAGAACATTTACCAGCCTTCCAATTCTTCGTTGGAAGAATTATTGTATTTGGCTATTGTATTTTCCCCCTCTCTTCCCCTGCTAGCAAAGAAAAAGTAACCCCAACTTGCCTGGCATTAAAATGAATGTATATTTGCCTCATATTGACCAGAAAATTATTATAATTACCTGGGCAATATGTATTACCTGGGATGTTGTATGAAAGAGTAGCTTGTTACCGTTTCTTTCTCCATTATCAATTTTCATTCCCTAAAACAAGCACTTACAACTCTTTTGAGCTGCGTGGCCTGCTAGTTACTTGTATATTTTGAAATTTCTTTCTTTCTTTTTCTTTTTTTGTATTTCAGAGAAGGGTCTATAGGATGTTCAGGGTCTCACTACTAGATGGGACTCATAGTGGTCCGCCTGTTTACAGTCTCCCAAGAACTGAGATTACAGGCACATGCCACCACCCTCAATCTCAAGTGCATTCTCAGTGCACCCCAGGGGTGGGGTCAGCACAGCAGGCCTGGGGATCTAACACTGGTCCCTGCACTTGCTTGCAGGAGCTTTAATCCACTGAGCTATTTGTTGGCCCTGAAATTTCTTATAGATGCAAAGTTTCTTAATTTCTTGCTTTTAAGAACTGCCAGTTGGCTTTCAGTGACAGAGCATTAGCTTTCAGCTCTTATGCACAGCCTTTGCTCCCTCTTTAAACACATAAGCCATCGTCCCCCATTTTCTGCAATAGAGCTCTGTCCGCAGCTTTGTTTCAAGTTGCTATGGGGTGTTCAGAGCGTGATGTCTGCCTGGGTATTACCCTTGACTATGCTATGCTATGGTGTTCTCTGTTTGTAACTTTTCTCTTTCCTCTGAAATGAAACTTGCTTTCATTTGCATTTGCTTAAGTTATCTACCTGGTCACACATAATTGCTAGCCCATTCCTAACATCTATAGAACTGAAGTGCTCATCTCTATATGTTTAAATGCACTTATTATTCTGTCTGTTTTATCCAGATATTTGCCTTTGTCCCTTTCTGGGCTGGATTTCTAGGTCCCATTTCCTTCTTTTGCTTGATGGCATCCTCATTTAGATTATTTTGTCATTTAGTAGCTTCCTGTGAAAGATGAAAACTCTATTAGGGGGTTTGGTGGAATATGGAATTCTCAATTGAACATTTTTCTAGAGGTCTTCAAAGGTGTTTATTTCTCTATTACCATTCATCTTTTAGTATTGCTGCAGAGACTCGGATTCTGACTCAGTGGAGTGTGACTTCTTTTTGTGATCTTGTCCTACATCCTGGAAGACTTTAGGGTCTTCTATTGATTTATACTATTCTTAAATTTCAGTATGCTGTGCTCAAATGCGTGCACATAGTCACCCAGTTAAAAACAAACACATCTCATTTTTTTAGCCCATTTTCAGCTATCTGTAGACTATAGCTATAAATAGGATTGTTGTCTTCTAGGAAGTCTTCTTAAAAGGCTGAGATGACCTTCTTTTTCCTTTTTCCTGGAAGGGATAAGTAATGGTCAGAGTTCCAGCAGCCGTATTGAACCATGAGATGACTTTAGGAATGGAAGGTCACGGTCTGAGGAGCAATGAGATAGAAGATAGGAGATGCCTGAGTCCCTGATCCTGCAGTTAATGCAGTAGCCCAAGGCTTAGAGCCTCTGGGCCTTCCTTTGCCCAGGAGAAGCTATCTGGGACTTGTTTTTATTGGTATTCTACAAATTACTTCCTAATTGACATACTGATGGTACATTTCCATATTTTTAATCTACTGTCTTGTGGGCTTTTGTTAAGCAAAGCCAAATTTATTCCTAAATTATAATATAGACAAAATAATATATTTGCCTTCATGAAAGAAACTACCTTAGAACACTTTAAAAAAAAAAACTCTCAATGCATATATGATAAAACTACATAATTGTTTTCTCCCAAAATTTATCCAAATGAATTTGGCCTCATCAGATTAGACACCTTATAGGCCACCAAATTAAAAAAAAAAAAAAAAAAAAAAAAAGAATGTAGGAGAAAGATATAATAGAAAAAAAAAGAAACTTGGAAAATTTGTTGCTTGTTGTAGAGAGCTATTGAAATATCAAAACAGTATAGGACAAAATTTCCATGCTATGAAGGGATCACAGGTTAGGGATAGGCAGTTAGTTGGTTCTTAGTTTGATTTATGGACGCTGATCATTTATGGATATTGATAAAAAAAAAGCAAGACATTATGGACAAAATTTGCAAGGTAAATATTAGAAAAATAGAAGATTAGGAAAAGTGGAACAAATTCACTCTACTCAAGTTACCAAAGGTACAAAGTAGATTAAAAAAAAAAAACCCAACAAGTAACAAGCATGTAAATGAGATACATGGACACACATAGAACACATTATTGGTAAAATAATTCTAAATGCATCAGCTGTTATAATGCTTTTTAGAGTTGGATTTCAAAAATCTGGATTCACATAGTTTTCTAGCAAGATACACATATACAGTAAATATATTTTTTTTAAAAAATGGAAAAATATAAAGATTTATGTCAGGGAAAGCTAATAAAATAAAATGCAGATACTATTATTAGTAGCAAATAATTTACTGTTAAAATGATATGTAACATTCATGGACCACTGTGCATATAAAAAACTAGAAAATATAAAGTAAAAAAATTGATAGTATTCCTGGCAGAAATAGATAAATACAATGCTATATTTTAAAAACTAACTTTTTAAATGATCAACAAGACAACTAAGTAAAGATAGGGAAGGTAAAACAACATGATTAATAAGATTGATAATATGTAAAATGTATGCTATGTACTGAACAAATAGAGAACATAAATCCTCTTCAGATACACATGGAACATTCACATAATTATTCATGTATCAGGTCAGAAACAAACTATCAGTATTTTTAAAGATTACAATCATGCCTAAAGGCTGTATTCACCAGCTATAATATAATAAAGTGAAGAATCATCCACACATTATAGCAAAAAATGTGCACCTGTAATTTAAGTACCATATTCATCTCAATATTTATTGTATTAAAGGGTCAGTCCAGATGAAAATTGCATGTCATTAAAATAGACACAAGAGCACAATATACCAATACATGTGAAGTGTGGGTATTCAGAAGACAATATAATGCCTTAAATCCATTAATTAGGAAACCTCACATCTGCAAATAAATAAGCTAAGATTTCATCTCGGAAAATTAGATAAAAAAAATTCCAAAGCTATCAAAAATAAACAGAAGGAATTAATAAAGAAAATCTCAGGTGAATTGAATAGAAAGCAAAGTGGAGGTAATTCATAAAACCCAAATCTTTCTCTCTTTAAGACCACAAAAATAGACATTTGTTTTTGTCAAAATTGATCAAGTATTGACACAAATAACAGAAGGAACCAAAAATGCACCTGACTTTTACAAAGTAGGAAAAGCACATGATGATGTGGGAAAAAAGTTTCATGTTAAAAATTTCTACTCTTGTCCTCAACTTTTATGGCTAAGGAAACATGATCAAGGCATCAGGCAAGGGACTTAATTCATGAAATTGGATGGTTCTTTTAACTGTCTTTACCTTCTTTATCTTTGGATTTATGCATGTACCATTACTTTTGTTCCTATTTCAAAGCTTTTATCCTTCTTTTAGAGGTTTCTCCCCCAGTGGTTTCAACTGTTCTGGAAATATTGTAAGTCACCTCAACTCACACTCTTAAGTGTGGCCTCATCCGCCATGCCGTGCTACTTCCTGAGGGCCTCACATCCTGAGTATTCCTTTGGTGGATGCAGTTGGCTGAATATTTGTGCATCCGCCATTTGGACACTAAGTCCTAACCCTAAAGGTGACTATGCTGTGAGGAAGGGGCTTTGGGAGCTGGTTGGGTCATGAGTGTGGGGCCCATCTGAGTAGGAACAGTGTACTTGTAAGGGAGACCCTGAAGACCTCCCCCACTCCATGTGCCTCATCGGGATATAGGAGAAAACAGCCTTCTGTGAACCAGAGCGCAGGTCCCCATCAAATCTGCCTGTGTTATGGGGACCCATGTAAATGGCAATGAAGCAGGTCTGCCTAAGGAGACATGGCTGGAAGTCAAGGAGAGCCTGTTGGGACAGGGAGCAGGAGGCCCATACACTTTGTTTATAAAATTGAACATGTGTTTCTATAATTACCAGATAACTTGTTAATGTGCATCACATCTCATTACAGGAAGGTCTTGACATGGAGGAAGCCACTGGGTGCGTGCCCAGGACCCTACTGCTGGGCAGCTGACTTGCACAAAGCCCCTCAACACATGCTTGTTTTTTCAGTGTTGAATTTTCAAGCTTCTTCCTTCCTATTCTGCTCTTCTTTTGCAAACTCTTCCCATTCCTGGGTTTCAAGGATTTAAGCTTCCTCCCTGCCAAGCAGATGGCTCTGCTGATGCACATTAACACTCATGAGCAGAGTCCTTGGCCAGGAATCTAAAGAAGGCAGATGATGGATGGAAATGTTATTCCAGAGCACATATTCAGGATCTTCAGAAAATCCTCATGCACCTTGCAGCTTTAATACCATTACGGAGAAACAATGTGTAAATAGCATTTAGAGGTAAATTATTAACGTTAAGAACCTCTTTATTAGGCAGTTGTACACAAAGGAGTTTTATTTCAGATCCTGTCACACGTGACAAGTGGCTGCTTCAGATGAGAAGTAAACTACATCCTCCGGCCAGTGGAGCCGAGGCCACCCGAGCTGGGGGAAGAAAATTCAATTTGCTTTTAAAAGCCAGTCACAGACGGCTTCTTCCATACTAACAACCTGAGTTATTGAAGTCGAGGATATAAAAGTTAGACATTAAGAAATTTTGCACAGACCCCGTCTAGCCAAGAGGTCCCTTCCTCAAGCCTAGGCTGGGGGGACACAGGGGTGTCTAGACACACAACCCCATTTTTTATGCATCTTCTTTTTCTCTGATATGCCAGGGGTTTGTGGAATAAACTACTTGGCCAGACGTTGAGCGGAACATAAAATCCACCAAATCACATCCTACTTAGGAGTTTCCAAAAGGCGGCTTTGAAGCAAATTCCCAAGGATAAGTAGGATAGGCGATCACGTAGCTAATATGTGTGCATACATATAGCAAGCAAAGCCTGTCTTCTAACTGTTTAAATAGCTAGGGGTGGGAAGACAAATGGAATTCATAGTCAATAACCTATTGGTTTGCAGGCTGCTCTTCTCTTTCTGGCAGGGGGAGAGCGCTAAGCTTGTTGCTGGGCACAGCCTAGAGGAGGAACTGGGTGGCAAAAGGGTGCCCTGGAGGGTGGAGGCCAACGTGGAGTGTGCAGACTGGATGGGGTAGCAGGCAGGAAGCAAGGTAGAAAAAGCCAGAGGGACAGCAACTTGGAGAGGTGCTCAAACCTTCTGGCACCTTCACTGCTCTGTCTCTGCCTACTTCATGGCTGACTCCATAGGAAGGTGGAGTGTGTGGGAGTTCCCCAGCCTCTATATCTCCTTGTCCCTCTAACTCCACTACTCTGGCTAAAGTCTGGATTAGGGTCTGACTCTCTAACAATGGCTGCCCATCTGTCCAGCTGTATCTAGGTTCTCCAGAGAAACAGAATCAATAGTGTGTGTACGTGTATGCATGTGTGTAGCGGGAGGAACTGGCTCCCTCTAAATAGCCAGAGGTGAGGAGAAAAATGGAATTCATAGTCTACAGCCTATTGTTCTGCAGGCTCTTTTTCTCTTGGAGGATGAGAAATCCCATGTGCTGCCATCTGTCAGATGGAGACCTAGAGAGGCTCATGACGTGGGCCAGTCTACGTACAGAGTCCTGAGACCCTGAGAATCAGTGGCACAAGTTTAAGTCAGATCTGAAGGCCCTGAACCCCAGCAGGATGCATACCAGTAACACCAGGGTAGGAGAAAGTCTGCTTTTCCTGACTGCTGATTCAAATGAAAACCTCATTTCTGAACACCCCCACCCCCCTGCAAGACATATTCTGAGATGAATAGCCAAATAGCTGGGCTTCCTGGGTCTCAGTCAGCTGGCATATAGACTTCACCTTCACACCCATTGCTCATCCCTTTCCAAAGCTGCTGGGCTAGAGTTATCTGGTGTCCATCTCCACAGCAGGAAATTAGGCCCTGTCCCTGAGCTCCCCAGCCTGTGCTAGAGGCCAGAGTCCCTTTTGTGCCTGTATAGATATGTCATTGGGTGTGGGATGTGGAGGCAGAGGTGCTGTATTCTCTAATGAAAAGGTGGGAGAGCAGAAGTTTGGGGCTCTTGTTTGCCGTTAGCATTATGTGGGAATTTGAAGACCAGAGTCCTAGGCCCAGTTCTAGGATTCCGTTCTGTCCTATCCCTTCCATCTCCCTCTGTGCACTCTATCCCATTCCACTCAGTCTATTCCACTCTGTTCCTTCCTGTTCATGGCATTTGCTTTTGTCCCATTAGATAAGCACGGAATAGATGCCAGGCAGTGTATAACAGTGTCAAAGTTGATACTGTTACCCCAGTAGCATACCCCAGTAGATGTTCTTATGGGGTGCAAATTCCTGTGGAGGAAACAAAGTGCAAGCAACGTCTTGCCACTGGATCTTGGGCCATATCACATGTAACAAGAGGACAGACACTGGCCTCCGTTTGACTTGTTGATCTAAATGGGTAACCTTGAGAAAATCCTACAGGTCTTTGGGCTTCAGTCCTTATCTATTAGCAGACTTGGAGAGTCAACCAGACTGATCTTAAATATTCCCTCCCAAACTTGAACAATAATGTTTTTAAAATTTACTTGATATTTTGTCTCATTATTTACTTATGCAATAACATTACACACTTAAGCAATTCTCACTTTCTCTCACCCCCC
>PVJA010001031.1:0-10843 GCA_004027025.1 Myocastor coypus
TACCCTACCCTACCCTACCCTACCCTATCCTATTCTATCCTATCCTATATGAAATATAAAATAAATTTAAGCTAAAATAAACCTACGCTTACCTTTGAAAACCCTAGGGAGATAAGAGAGGCGAGTGTTATTGTACAGGATTTTCACTTTCAATGACAAAAATCCCTGCTATCTGTTGGCTCAATAGAATCTTTGTTTTCATGTAATTAGATCAAGAATTGTACCCAATGACCCTTGCTTTTGCCTTCTTTTTACAATTTTTTCAAGAATGTGACATTGCATTACTGTTAGATCAATGCCCACACTGCTTGCTTGGGTGGTGCTTTTCCTACAAAATTTTTGTCCTGCTCCCACATGTTACTTATCTCCATAACCTCAACTGAAGTGAGAGTTCCCTCCAGCTTTTTTTGTTGATCCTCTGTGGATGAGATGTCTTGCTGGTAGGAGATGATGATGATGACGATGACGATGACGATGACGATGATGATGATGATAATGGAGAGACAGAGAGAGAGAAAGGGAGAGAGAGAGAGAGGGAGATGGAGATAGAAAGAGAAACCATTGGCTCAGTTGTGGTCACGTGATGCTCAGCATCACGTACTACTCATTGTAAGACGTTACTTGTTTAATATGTCAAAATTTATTACAAATGTTTGCTCATCTCGCAGAACACTTTTAGAGCAAATTATGTACTCATAATCCAAGATTTTACTGTAGCTTGCTATGCAACAAAAGGAAATATTTTCAATTCTATGTTATAATGTATTCATGCTAGCTTTAATGGGAAATGAGCTTTTTGTAAAAGTACCTACGTATTCAGTGAAGTCCTCAGGTAAACTGTGCACTTAAGAAGGCCCAGCAGGTTATCCTTTGGCTCCAGGTAGTCCCTGGACACCCTTGTGGACTCGCTAGGGATGCAAGGATCCAGGCTGAGCAGAATATTTCTAACTTGTTAATGCTGCCATTATGGCTCAACAAGTGATGGCTTCCAGCTGTTGCCTCTGCTTCACTTGTCAGATAGTGAGTAATGGAGACAATATCCAGTTTGTGCCCAGAAGGTCTGGCTAAGTTCATCCCAGGACCTATGTGAACAATGTCACTTGAAGCCTCAATTTCTGATACACCCAGCTGTAACATGAACCTAACAAAAGCTGATTTTACCTCAGTGAAATTACTTTGTGAGCTATCTAACCCTTGTCTCTATAATAGTGGCATACAAACTTTATGATGAATTCCTAATATTTTAAGCATAGTGCTACAATGTATATCAAAACCTTTGTTGTTTCTCTGTTTTCTTCTTGAAGTTGAGTGAGTACCAAATATTTACAGAACATGAGGCTATATGCTAGGCAATAGCAAAAGCAAAGGAGAATCTCTGTCGAGTGGCATATAATGCATGCGAGAGCTTTGGTAGAAATGCCTTCAATATAGACATGTTGTGCATTTTTGTGGCTGTGTTACCTTGGAGAAACTATTTTCCTGGGTTTCAGTTTCTTTAACATGGCAATGTTGGGCCTTCATGTAAATTTCAGATTAATTGATTCTATACCTATCAAGTCCCAGTCATTCCTTTTGAAAAGAATAGCAGATTTCTTTTATCCATTCGCCTGTTGATAAATGTATAGGCTGCTTGTAAGATTTAGCTATGATGAAACGTGCTGCTATAAACGTGGGCATGGCTGTGTCACTCTAACACGATGTCTTTATCTCTTTCAGGAATGTGTCCAAATGGAGAATGCCTGGGGCAAATGGAAGCCATATTTTTAGTTGTTTCTTAAAATGTAGTATTTATACATAATTAATACTACTCTGCTATGAAGGATGAATGAGAACCATTTGTAATAACATGGATCATCTTGAAAATGTTATGCTAAATGAAATAAATCAGACATGTAAGATTACAGGTTGTATGATCTCACCCTTATGGGAAAACCAAACTATAGATGAATGGTAAAATAAGGAAAGAAAAGATGGTATTTGTATACAATGGAATACTACTCTGCCATAAAGATGATGAATTTATTTCATTTGTACAAAAATGGCTGCACCTTGAGACTAAAATTGTAAGTGAACTAGATTGACGTACAAACGTGTATGATTTCTCTTACATGAGAAACCCACGACATAAATTAAAGAGAAAAATAGAAGACAGATAATAGAAAACAGGGTGGTAGAACTGTTACAGGAGGCAAGGAGACCAAAAGATAAGACAGGACACAGAGAGGTTGGGAGACTTCCCATGGTAATTGGATTCATGATGCACTGCAAGCATGTACTAATCAAAAAGAATGGCAAAATTATTTTGGAGCACTGAGGCCATTTATGTGAGACAGTGTTCAATTGGGAAATCAGAACACAGAGGAAACTGGTAGCGCTGGTGAAGGAATTTCTGAGATGCTAAAGAAAGCCTAGGGAAACATGGGAGCTGGGCAACCGCAGGAATCCATTGCCAACCCTGTGCTGTAGGACGAAGGAGAAACTGATGTCGCCTGAGCCTAAAGTGCAGGGTCACCCTGAAGGAGAGAGACCCAGAAGGGCTTGTGTGGTGTCCAGAGAGAAGTCTCACAAGGGTTAGAGTCTCTGCCTGAATCCAGGGGTGAAGGCAGCCCTAGCCCTTCTGCTCCTCTACCTCATCAGCAGCCTCAACCTAACTGGCATTCTCCAGGAGCCCACAAATGCAGCCTTCATGGTCATCTGTGCCCCTCTAGGGAGGTTAGTGAACGGGAGGGGTGGTTCTAAGAGCAGATGGTTTATAAAAAACTGGTATCCTTGCCAGGGGCCCTGTAATCCTTCAAGGACCTTGGGACGTACTCAAGGTCACCAAGCTGGCAGCTGCTAGCAGAATGGTTCTGTTTGTGTATATTACCCAGGACCTAGAAAGTACTGTCTTTATTCTTCAAACAAGGAAACGGGTCTGGAGCTCTAGCTTGCCCAAACTCACATGGCAAGGGAAAAAGAAGAAAATCTGGGTTCCACCACTATCTCTCTCCAACGAACTAAATATAGACGTGAGATTTTTAGACAATCTCAGTAGACAGGCTTTAGTGAACAGCTGAGTTTCTCTTTCCTCATATGACAAATAGGACTTGGGACAACTGCCCTAGGAGACCTGTATCAGCATAGGATTGAGTCATAACACTTTAGAGAAATGGTAGGATTTGGGCAAGGGAAAGGGCATGAAGAAAGCTCCTTCTGCTTGTCTTCCTCAGAGAAACACATCCTTTTCCCTGCAGACTTGATGCAACTCTTGAGCAATGAAGCATAATGTTGTTTCCAGGGGCCCTAACAGGCCCTTGAGTTTCAGGTTAGGGTATGTGACACAGCTGTCACATCATACAGTACTGGAGTCCCAGGGGCTTCTGAGAATATCTCCAAATCCACCCCCGGCTCCTCGCTCCCTCAGTGAGCGCTACCTGCATGTTTGACATTAGCTGTCTTGGGCAACTGGATCTCTATTGGCCATACATCTGAGAACTCTCAGGAACACTGTTTATTCCTTGGGAAATCTGGAATGAATTAAGCTGAATAAATTGGCTCTTACTTGGCTGCTTCAGATGGCAGCAAAGAAATAACATATGCGCTTTCCTCCCATTTTCTTTTTCGTTTATTCCTTGATGGGGACAGAAATAAAAACACACCCACGTCCATGGAAAAATTAGACCTGGTCAAATCTTGCTCTGCTTTTCCAATGAGTGGAAGCCTTTGATCCAACGATTAAGGTGTCTCAGAAGAGTGTCAGGGTAGGAAGCAACCTGGGCAGTTCATTCTTGTGTGAGTGCATAGCCCAGGCGACATAAATCCAAGAAGAGCTAAAGTGTTCCCAGAGCCAGGCTGTGGCCGAGTTGCTAGGGCTACTGACGCAGCAACCAAACACAACAAAGCATTTCTCCAACTTAATCCCCCCCAGCCTCACCTTTCTCCACAGGGCCAAATGCTTGCTCATTCAAACAGAGCCACAGGAGGACTTTGAAACAGGAGTCAGAAAGAAATGAGAAGGAAAACTGTAGGAAGAAATAATCTGGGCATAAGTAGCCATGAATATATGTGACACATGCATTATTTTAATTGCTCAACTTTGGTTTATAAATAAATTAGGATAAGCAGAATAGTTGAGAACTTTGTGCTAAGTTCTCTACATATTATCACCTTATTTTACAGGGAATAGTAACACCGTCATAACTATTACTACCTTTATGTTACAGGAGATAAAACTGGGAGATTAAGTAGCTTTCATAAACTCACTGCAAAAGTTTACAAGCCAGACTCCCACATTACAGCCTGTGCAACTTTGACTCTAGGTCCTTGTATCACATGATGGTGATGAACTTGTGTCTTTCCGCTCAAAGTCGCCATCAAGAAAGGATTTGTTGTCTTAGCTGCTGGAAGGGGTGTCAGTGGACAGCTTTCAGCTGTCAGCCCCTTTACACAAAATTACAAAGAGGCACTTCACCCAGGCAAACCTTTCCCAGAGAAGCTCACGTCTAACAGTGAATGGACAGTCCTGACAGACACACTTTCATGTCTTTTCTTTTATTGGGTAGCTTAAATTCCCTGGGAGGAAACAGGATTTCCTTAGCCACCTTGATAAGATCAGCACCCATAACATTTGCATTTGTTTAATATTTCTCTTTAATGACCTTTGTGACCCCTATTGTAAAACCCACATCTCTTGGTCACTTGGTACCCACAGTCAAGTTGGCAGGCTTTTATGCTACTTGCCATATGCACAGAGACTGCTCCGAGCTGTCTTGAAGGTCACCTTGTGTGGAAAACAGAAAATGAACAAACTGAAAACTCCCAATTGGCTGGTTGTCTCGAGGGAGGAGAAGAATTGGGTAGAGGGGATACAGGAAAGGATGGCAGGCTGACTTTTTGCTACCTCAGTTTTCATTTTCATATCACGTGCCTGGATCATGTAGTTGTGAATAATCAACCCACACATAATCGAACACACATAAATGAACAACCTAGAAAACCTTAGACAAGTAGCACAATGAACAGAAAGTGTTCCAGGATTTGAAATCACATGGAATTGAGTCTGGCTTGTGGTTCTATGTATGGGGCCTTCATTTCACTGAGTGGTACAAAATGCAAATCTGTAAATTGAAGGTCACAATGCCTTACTGTCAGCATGACTGAAAGAATTAGAAATGAATGCAAAGTCGCAGGCGCAGTGCAGAGCAGCGGTCATGCTGAGTTCCTGCAGCCACTTTACAGTTAAAGAAAGGCACACTCTAGAGAATGCCTGAGACAGTCCAGTTAGGAAGAGGAAGGATTTGCTTTGGCTCACAGTTTTAACTGTTTCTGGCCATGGTGCTTTGGGGTCTGGGCAGAAGCAGTGTGCTGTGGTGCTGGCGGTAGAAAGGTCTCATGGCCAGGACCCAAAAGAGAGGAAGGGGAAGAAGAGTCTAGGATCTCAACAAAAATACTGTGGCACCTTGGTTCTGAACTTAATTCTTTCTACCGTTCTGGTTGCAAATGGAATTGAATGAGAATTGCACCAAATTTCTCCTAGAAGCTGAGAAATCTAACTACTAGGTTTGAGTCAGTTCTCATCCAATTTGGTTTGTAGCCAGAAGCATGGAAACTTATTGTGGTCCCTCACTTATGGCAGAGGCTACCTTCCAGACACCCCCGCAGTAGTTATGTTTATTTTAGTATTTGTATATATTTTAAGGCTTTATAAACCTTTCTTGAACTCTTATAAACCTTTCCCAAACGTTTAAAAACATGTATAATGTTGTTAACCATTTTCCAAACTCGCCAACCTACGTAATTTTAATATCATACATATATTGCATGGTACTGCAAAATCCTGTGATATTGCAAAAACGTCTGCAATAAATAATTTAGATTAATATTTTTTGAAAACTCGCAAAACAGTCTGCAAAAGTTGTACTGCGAAATAATGCGCGACTACTGTACATTCTTGAACCATGGTACCATTGTAAAACATAAACCGTCTTTTTAAAAAAAATTCAAATTTAGAATTTACTCGAATATTTACTTTTATATTAACTAAAAGTGAATTGCTTTATAGTATGTTTCTACTCTCCATAATAGAAAGATGACAAAGATAAAAATCTTGTTAATATTCCTTTTTATTAGTGGGTCCTTTCATTAGGGACATCTTCTTAGGGTCAATTCAGCAAAATGGGAACACATCACACTTGTATTTGTTTCCTACTTGTCTCTTAGTTCCCATCAAATTCCCAAAGATAAAATTTCTATCTTTCTTTACCACCAGATGTAGCATAGTGTCTAATAGTTGGCCTTCCCACCCTGCCTCAAAATGTTTTCATTCATTCATTCATTCATCAGTAAATATCAGACAGGTGGATTACAGGTGGATACATGAATATATTGTCAAATTTATATTCTTTATTGTCCATTGTCTCCTAATTGTCTTCCATCTTTGTAAGTGCCAGAGATTTTCTCTCCCTTTAGCACTTTAGATGGAAGAAACCAAGGAAAATTACTCAGCCAAAAGAGAAAGGAACACATCAGATGAGAGCGATTAGGAACCCTGCCCACCTCGGCACTGCCAGCCTTTGGTGAGACAGATCCACATGTACCTCTCTTGCTCCCTCTACTCTCATCCTGAGTCATACATTCCTACACAGTCTTTCTCTCAAAAGTGTCCACTGCCAACCTTAACATACTGGAGCTGAAGCTGATCTTTTCTTACATTGGATGTGACCCATCTAGTCTTTTGTGAATTCTCTTCAGCCTCTGAAAGCCTTGTTTCCTCTTTACAAAGCATTTGAACCACAAACCTTGTAGTTTGAGAAAGACTTGCAGCTCTTCATTTTATCACTTTGTCTGATTCCCCAAATGATCCTCAGAGGTAAGAGAACAAGTACCAGTATTTATGTATACGTGCAGGATAGCTTGGGCAATTGTACTGCTGGTCTGCTGAAAGGAGCCGTTAATGCTGAACTATTTACTTATTTATTTACTTCTGCACTTGCCTAGGCTTTCTAAGCAGGCACTTTAGACCACTGACCTATCTCACTGGCTTCCCTTTTTCTTTATTTTGTCTTTTTGAGACAGGGTCTCAATGCACAGTTCATGCTGGCTTTGACCTCACTTTGGTAGCCCAGAATGGTCTCGAACTCACATCGATCCTCCTGTCTCAGCCTCCCAAGTGCTGGGATTACGGGAGTAAGCCATCACGCCCGGCTCTCCTTTTTTTCTTTTTTAATTTCTTATAACTTTTTCCAAACTAATTTTGCAGGTCTGCATCTGGTAACCTAAGCAACTAATTTGAAGATAACATTATATAATACACAAGCCATTGTCAAATTCCTATTACTTCATTTAATGAAATTTTGTATTGTCTTTAATGTGTGTGTTTTTGTTTTTACCATTTTGTATTCCTTAAAAAAATCAAAGAGATGAGATGTGCAGCTAGAAACATTGGTAATCCAGGAATCAGAAGATTGTTTTTTTTTTTTTTACTAGTTAATTACTTTTGTGATCTTAGGTGACTCTGATGACATTCATAAAAAGAAATAGGTTTTATTATGCCCAGTACTCAGCAATTACTTTAATGCATCTATCTGTGTGACTCTAATGCTGGAGGTATATGGGTCATAATAGAGATCCAGTCTCTTTTCTCATAGAGCACTTATTTTGGGGTCTGGGAAGGCATACACAAGTGCAAAGGGAGTGAGAGTGGATTTGCAAATTTAGAATGTTAGTAATATTATGGCGAAAAATTTCTAAAAAGAAAATACTTGAAAAATAATGATAAATAGGTGTTCTTTTGATTGAGAGGTCAACCCCCCCCATAAGGAGGGGGGCATGGAATTTCTCTACATCTGTAAAACAAAGAGTGATCTATATGGAGATACAGGTAGAGTCTTTCAAATGCGGAAATAGATACTTAGAGCAGGCCACAGAATTCTAAAATGGCGGAAGCGTGGCTGTCCCTGACAGCTCTTACAGTGGACTCACAGAAGCTATGCCTAAGTGCTAAAACATGAAGCACCTGATTCAAGGCTATCCAGTGAGTTCTAGGAAGTGTAGACATCATAACTGCTCAGAAGAGAATATTTGTTACCAGCTAAATCATAGACACCTTAGTTCAGTCCCCTGTGATCTTGCCCCTAAATTATTTCAGTTGATTCCTAAGTGGTCAGTGAGCATCTGTGTCCATAGCTCTCCTTTCTACCCAGTCCTATCTTGTTTTCCCTACTGAAGATGGCCAGAGTTGTGTGTAAAGCCCAAGTCTAATCTTAATTCTCCATATCTGGCTTTAGATGCCTCCTCTGGCTGCCAGCAGCCCCAAAAGCAGAACTGGAGAGAGACGGTGTGCTGTTGATTGTCCTGGAGAAGCTTGTCATTCCAGCTTTCCTGGTATCGACGTGGATGTTCTCATCCCTGGAGGAGCTCAGGACCTTGCTGTTGATGAGCATGGCTGTGATCCACTTAGGGGGAGAACTGGTCCTTACCTTGAGCATAGCTTCCTGGTTCCAGTGTTGACCCTTCAGCCTACTGGCACCCTCACCCCACTGACATAAGCTTTCTAGCTTTCACCACTGACCCTTGAGACTTCCTTATGCAGATCTTTGATAGGATTTATGTGAGACATTGTTATGGGCCCTAGGCTTCCACATGGACTAGTGGAGGACAATTCCATGGGCTCTAAGTCTTTAAGTGGACCCATGCAGGACTTTTCTGTGGGACTCAGGACCTGAATTTTGAGGGACTTCTGGTGCATGAATACATTTATTGCATTTTTCTGTATTAGACATTTCAGGTGAATATTATATGGTACTCTTATAAATTTTGTGTCCCATATTAAATCTATTCTCTTGAAAATCTTGACTATAGCAATATGATTATTAGTGAAGCTGAACATCTTTTCCTAAGTGTATCAGCTAGTCACTTTCATATCTTTTGGCTACTCTTAAATTTGGATTCTTCTCTTATTTTTTAAAGAGATGAGTACTCAGAATATCCTACTGCTAATTCTTTATTAATTTTACTGTGGCACATTTATTCTCCAAATATCTTGTTGCCTCTTCTTATTTCATGATGTATTTTATTTCACAAATTTAAATGGTTCAATAAATAGATTAATTTTATGGTTTATAAATTTGTCATCTTACATAATAATTCTTTGCTATGATATCTTCAAAATGTTTTAGTGCTTTATTTTTCATATTTATATTATTAGTCTACTTACAATTGATTTTTTGATGTGGTAGAGGTCAGAAAGTAATTTAGTCTTTTTCTGAAAAAAATATACCCATATATTGTACCCATAACACTTATTTGGATAACCTGTTTTTACTCTATTGATCTATAGTGCTATACTTGTCATATATAAAGTTTCCATATGTGTAAGATTCTTTTCATAAAATCTGCATCATTTTTCACTGATTTGTTTGCCTATATGGAGTTGTGGTAATATCATGTGGATTTAATTTCTGGAACATAATAATAAAACTTGATATCTCATAGAGTAAGTCTTGTTCATTTGAGTTCGGTAAAGAATACCATTGAGATTTGGTTTTGAATGACTTGAATTTCTAAGTTAATTATAAAGAATTGGCATCTTTCTCATTCTGAGTTTATCCAACCATGAAATTAATATGTATTTCTGTTTATCAACACTTTTTTCATGTCCTTCAATAAACTTTTTCCATTTTCTTAATAGAATAGATGGACATTTTTCAATTACATCTAACCATAATCACTATTTGAGTGGAAACTGTGTTTTTATTACATTTTCATACTGTTGACTTGTAAGAAGTGTATCCATTTTTTTACATTTATCTTGGATCTATCATCCATGTTTATTTAATTAAATCTAGTATATTTATTATGTTTGTGATTTTTAACAAGAAAATGATATTGTGTATAGAGAGTTGTCTCTATAATTCTCATTTTTTGTATTCCTGCCTCTTCCTCTTTTTTGATGTAGGATCTTGCAATGTTGCCAAGTTTGTGCTTGAACTCCTGGGCTCGGGAGATCCTTGTGCTTCAACCTCCCTGGCAGTCAGGACTACAGGTGTATGCAGCTGTGAGTTGCTCTATTAATATAATTTTCCTTTTCCCTTTGTTTGTATTGTTACTCTTAATCTTTTACTATATTTCTGATTAGAAGAAGACATCATTCTATCATTTCACCACCTAGTATGATGCTCATTGGCTTTGGTAGACAGTTTTGTGGACTTGCCAATTAGAGATGATTAGGAGTTCCTTTTTTCTATCTTGAATGAGTGTTGAACATTTTGAATGTTTATTCTATGTCTTTAGAGGTGTGATTGTTTACTTTTTTTCTTTTAAGGTATATGAATGAGTTTAGAATATAATAGATTTTCGAATAGTGAACCTCTTTGCTTCTTGAATAAATACTACTTACTCATAAAAGCTCAGCTGAAATCCACATGCTAATATCCTATTTATTATTTTTCTTTTATACCTATTTTGATTACTCATGGGGTCAATTTTGATTGTGCTTTAACTTCAATAGGTTCTGGTTTATTTTAGATTTCTATTTTTCTTCAACCAACTTCAGCAATATATATCTTTCGTAAAAAGTGTCCATTTCAAGTATATTTACAGATGTACTCAAAGTTATTTGGGATCATTTCATTCTTCATATTAAGTGACAGTTGTCAGAGATATTTCAGCACATTTATGATTGTTTGCCTATCTCAGCTGATGCAAGTGTATACCAAGTGCATACTAAATTTGTCCCTGACCTTCCTGCACCACATGCAGCCAGATCCAGTGACATTCAGGTGGATGACCATTAAAGCTTCCATCCCTAGAAAACATGGTCTGGTGCTTTCTTGGTATGAGAGTAAGTAGTTTTGTCTCCTTTGAT